>JAKCPB010000970.1:0-182785 GCA_021442155.1 Cymbidium sinense
AGGCTATTATTTAATTTAGAAAGAGACTATAGTACTAAACTTATTCCATAAGAGACTATATCATGACTAGCATGAGTATATGACTTAGTCTAAATGCAAAACTTTATAAATTCTTATATCATTTTGACATAATATTGGACTTAACAATTATGCCTAAATGCATGATAAGTTATTGGCCAAATCAGAAGAGAGGGAGATCTCCATCATGAGGGGTGCTCTCTTAGGTGCATTCCTCAAGTGCAAGAATGGAGACCCTCATTATTTCAAGAGTGAAATAAGATGGTATGCATGATGTTAGAGATTCAACATTCAGCTAAGGGGTTGCTAAATCTTTTAATTATCTTGATTATATCTTAGGCTTTAGATGAGGTTGAAAGTTATTTTAAAATTTTAGTTATGAGTTATTAATTGGGGTAGAAAAATTAATTTTATCCTAAGAGCTTATCACATTTAGGCCACACATTCAAACATCAAGTTTAAGAAACTATGAGGAAGATGCAATTTCTATCACACAATATAAACTTGACATTCAAAACATGTATAGATCCCATAAAAGAATAAAAAAGGCCACACTGGAACCACCATACAAAAGAGAAAATTAGGTAGCCGAGCTCTACCCTTATACAACTCATATTACAAAAGAATATTTCAATTTAAAAGTAAATTGGTGCTATGGGGGTCTGCATTCCTTACTTCTTTCTTCCTTCTTCCTTCTTTCTTCTTTATTTCCTCTTTATTTGATTGTGCTCCAAGGCTTCCCAGGGCCTCCCAAGATTATGCCTTTTAGCCACTGCTCATCCTAAACCCCATAACACTAATCCTAATTCCTATTGCAAAATTACATTTTATGGAAAAGTAAAATCTCACTACACCGGCAAAATAGATGTTAGCTAAACATACATACATCCCAAGCAGTTATATTATGTAATTTGGAATAAGCACCATGCACATGGGTAACCAAGCCCACCTATCCTAATCATGAATTATACTTTGGGGCATAAGCAACTTACAAGTAGAAGCATTTATATTTATTTTAGTGGCTCCATTAGCATAATCCCATACAGAAAATGATATTAGGCTAACAACGGCCTAACATCCAGTCTCCGAACCACAATCCTAACATCCAATCTAAAATAAAATATCACAAAAACAAAACATATCATTACATACCAATCCCAACCTTAAGCTAGAAGTGGTGACTTAGCATTCTAATGTGTGTGTTTAGGCTTAGTGTGATATGTCTAGCTAGGCTTTTGAATTATGATTGCCTAAAGTTATGAATTATTCAATTTAACAGGATAGGTGGTTTCATTTTAAGTTATTTAAAGGATTTGTAAGTTTTAATTTTATATTTTATTTATTTCATTTGATATTCATTTAGTATCTAATTATTGTAAATAGAAGGAAGAGTGTAGTGTTTATTTTTGGATGTGTGGAGTGGACACCACGTAGATCATAGGGGGTACTTATTGAAGTGATTGGATACAACATCAAAGTATAATGTACTATCTCAAAAGATAGAGACATCACCCTACAATAGACCTAATCACCAAATAAGGACTCCTAAGGCATGATGGGTCTTCGAATATACCAGAGATTTTTTTCCTACTTTACATAAAAAGTAAAGCAGTGTTTATTTTAAGCTGGGTTCCTAAGTTCCCTATGGTGGCAAGCCTCCATAGTTAATTACATCTTAGAAAATGAGATTTCCTAAGAATATTCTCGATTAAAGTAGAAAATTATTGTCTCCAAAGATTTCAAGGTTAAGACTATCAAAGGATTGGTCATGTTTGGAAAATTAAGTGGGATAGATAAAGTGGAAAGACTTATTGTGAAAGCTAAAGGAAGATAAGTAGGGAATGCTCATGATACTAGGAGACCTAGTAAGCACTCCAATCTCATATGGTGGGGTTTATATATATTTTAAATTGAGAAGATTTATTTCATTTGAGTTGAAATTTTAGGTTTGGGGCTTATAATCCACCAACACAAGATTATGAAAATGCCTAAAAGTAAGGATTTATGCTTGTAGCCCAAAGAAAAATAATAACCTCAGATTCTAAATCTAGTGAGTTAACAAGTTAAAGCATGACCTAAATCTAAGAAAGGGGATATAAGGGTTTATCTCACAAGAGAGAATAATAAACCGACTCTTACGACTAGAATGGTGGCCATAACACCTCTATACATTTTAAAACCATGTAGTCTAGTCTTATGAAATTTCAAGATGGTTAGGCTTTGCTATTTAATTAGAAATAAACTAAAGTCTAAATCCACTCCCAAGAGACTAGAACATGAATGGTATGAGCATATGCCTTAATCTAAAAATACAAATCTTTACAATTTTTATTTCATTTTGACAAAATATTTTAGAGAAATGTTTTAGTATTTATTATGATTAAATTCTTGATGAAGTAGGTTATTGGCCAAATCAAAAGAGAGGGTGAAGCTCCATCATAAGTTGTTGCTCTCATAGGTCAAGCGGTCCTAAAGTGTTGAAATGGAGGCCCTCATTTTAGCAAGAGTGATTCAAGATGTTATGCATGATGTGAGATATACAACCATAAAGCTAAGGGTTGCTAAATCTTTTAATTATCTTGCTTAGAACTTAGGCTTTATGATGAGGATGTGAATTATTTTAAAATTTTATTTATGAGTTATTAGTTGGGTAGAAAAATTAAATTTTATCTAAGAGCTACAGATCGGCCACACATTAAAATATCAATCATAAAGAAACTAAGAAATAGATGCAATCGTGATGCACAAGTTAAACACAACATCTAAACTATCATGAAAGAATAAGAGGTTGGTGTGGTGATGTGTATACCCAAAAAGAGAAAGTGGGTAGCGAGCTCTACCCTTATACAACCAAATATGAAAGAATAATTACTAGAATTTGAATACATGCTATCGGTCTTCACTTCTTCATTTCTTCATTTCTTCATTTTGACTTGATTTGCTACAAAAATCATAGGGTACCCTAGGACTAAGCCTTCTGGCTATCACTCATCCTAATCCCCATAGCACTAATCCTAATTCTTATTATAAACATTTTATTTATATGGAAAATTAAATCTAACTACACTTACAAAATAGAGGTCAGCTAAACACACATACAATCCCAAACAGTTATATTTCAAAATTTAGACTTAGCACATGGGTAATGTACATGTCTTAATATGAATTATGCTTAGGGCATAAATCTACAAAGAGAACATTTATATTTATTTTTAAAAAAACCCTTAAGCATAATCCTACAAAAAACATTAGGCTAATAACAACCTAACATCTTTCATGAGTCACTACATAGTCAATCTAAAACATTACATCACAAAAAAACATACATCACACGTACACCATCCTAACTTAGGACTAGAAGTGGTAGGTTAATTCAAATGTGTGTGCTAAGTATTTATGTGGTATGTCTTAACTAAGTGTTAGAGTTATTATTTTCTAAGTATGGAAGAATTTAATTTAACATAAAGGTTGGTTCCACTTCAAGTTGTTTAATTGATTTATGTATTTTAATTTATATTTTGTTTTGTTTCATTTGATTTACACTTAGCATCTAAGTGTTATAAAGAGAAGAAAGAGACTTACCCTCTTTTATCCCTACCTTAAGCCATTTTTAAAGTACATTTTTATGATTTAGTTCTCTTTAATGAATGGCTTATTAAATATTTTCGTATTAAACTTAAGTTTGGGTTAACTTTGAATAATCCTATTCAATATAAAAGCAATATTAAGATTAATATAATTGAATTACTACCAAATGACACATATCGAGTCATTCCTTTCCACCAATTGTAACATGCATATGATTCAATCCTTAGTGTATGTATACAAACAACATGTTACAACATAGTTAAATGATGAAGGATGCATACATGTTTAGTGATTGTATTTTTACTTGATTGAATTATTTATACATGTAAATTAAAGCCCTATCCAAATTCTAATACAAACATACATAGGAATGAAATTGAATAAGTACGTGTCATTGTTAACCAGGGAAGTGAGATAATTAAATTACCTCATTGGGGCTATTTAAAGCCTTATATTCTCAAGATGTCTAGACTATATACTTATTAACATTCAAACTTATGTAAATCTATACATAAATAATAAGAAAGACAGAGCACCAACTTACACATAATGTATGCTAATGGCTTAGGTGATTATGGATGCATGTATTTTTAATAACAAAAGGGGATTTTCATCATCTAATTAAGCACATACAATGTATAAAGATATAACAAGTATTCATTGTTAATTATGATAATCAAATGACCTTTGCTACTTAAAGTCTCATATTCTTTATCAATAAACACTTATATATATAAATATATAATAAATGTATACACAATTATACATGAATATCATGCAAATAATTTCATTTTCTCTAATTGAATTTATGAATGAATTAAAGCTTTATCAAATCACATGACCAAAATACATGATGAAGTCAAAAGTGATTGTTAAAGGAATAATAATAAATATGAGGTTACTTAAATCATTCTTGGGAAAATAATTAACATTCAAATATATATATATAAAAATAATATATATATATATATATATATATATATATATATTTCATAAGAAAGAGAGCTTCACATTCATATGACTAGGCTATAAGCACATACAAGTCCTATATGAGTTTATAACTATCACCATTCCACATATTACTATCAATTTGTAAGCTTTGGAAGATATATTTGAATTTATTAGTGATTATAGCCATACATATTTAATAATTCCTCCTTACATAAATATATTCATTTAATTTGAAAGAATGAATCATGAAACCACATAAATGATACATTAAAAGTGATTGGAAAGAATAACTAAATATAAACAATGATTCATTCAAATACATTAATTCCTAAGGACAATTAAATAAAATTATTTAAAGAAAACCAGAGCTTATTATTAATTTAATTTTGGATTCTAATTGAAGAGGAGAGAGGTTATTTGCTATTTTAATCCCATTCCTATGTTGGTAATCATAATTAGTCCAAGGAAAGATAATTAGATAAATTTCATGATTTGGTTAAGTTGAATTATTATTTAAATCACTTAATTTCCCTTTCCTATGCTTCTTTAATTTAATTAATTATTTAATCACAACCCACAAATGATATGAACATGTGAGAAAAGTAAAGTTGCAATGCTCTTAAAGGACCTAATGCAATTGGCTCATAATTAAAAATTAATTAAATTAAATAACCTAATTAAGTACTCTTATGATTTTTCCATACTTATGGGTTAATCATAATTTTCTTAAGGGGACTTTATGTTATTAAACACAGAAAGAGGAACCTTTAATCTCATTGTTAATTTTCTTATGTTATTTTCATTTCAATTTGATTTAATTTGGCCACTTAATTGATTAATTAAACACTTAATTAATTACCTATCTTAACTAATCCTCTTTAAAGGAATGAATTTGGAAAAGAGATTATGAAAGAGGTCCTAATCAATCTTTCTCATCTACTTACTGTTAATCAATGATTAATAATCTTTAATTAATTAATTTTTATTATTTTGAATGTTAATTAATCATTAATTTAATTAAAGGGGTAATTAAGGTTTGAAACATCAATTTCCCTAATTACCTTAGTAATAAATTCTAAGAAAATCATGGGAGGCAGAAATCATCCTATTAAATAAACTCCCAAAGTTTGGAATTAATTACCCAAGTTATTAGGGCTTAATTAAGCTAATTAAGTGGACATTCAAACCCTAATTAGGCCTTAATTACTATTCAAAATTTAAGTGGAATATTTTTAATTAAATTTCCTCTATTTTACCTTTATAATAAGTATTTATTTGCATTTTTTCAAATTTTCTACAAGTAGTTATGATTCTTCAAAGTTTCAGTGATTAAAATGAATAATTAAGCCTAATCCCGTCAGAGCCATGCAGATCATTGAGGTGGCATGCTTTCCACATGGCACCGCAGGATTGGCCACTTAAAACCTCTAAATCAGTGATGACATTATGGCGATGAACGCACTTTCATCCCCATTATTCATCTTATATCGATGAAATTCCATAATTTTTAAGGATTAAATCAAGATTAATCTAATCTGGAGATCATGGCCATCCATTTTGATCACCCAAAATAGATGGCGAATGATCTATTATCCCGGGCATGGAAGAAGGACACCGCTTCCTCCACCCAAATTGAGCTAAGAGCTCGGGAGGCTGGGATTGATCCACACCTTCATTGGGTTGATCTAAATGGATCCTATGGTTGAATTCACACAAAAATAATATTTTCTTTGAAAAGGCCCAAAAAAATTAGAAAATCTCAGTTTGATAGAATAGTACATCTTAAGAGCTTCAGACCAGTGATGAACCGATTGAGGTATCTTTGACTTGAATATGAGAAGCCTTGTTTAGAAGATGGTGCCATTATTCCTCGCTGACGGTTCTATGTATCAACCATCATGGGAAAACTCATTGAGTTGTAGAGGGGCTTTGGTGCTCAAATCACTGGGGAGAGTTCATTTCACCTCGCCAGAGATTAGTGAAGGTGGTGAAGTTAATTTGAATTTTGACTTTTGGTGGAGTTGGATGGAGATGGAGGTTGTCTGCTTTGTAGGTATTTTTTGATAGTGAGGAAGCTTGGGAAGAGGCTCTGGCTCATCTTGAGCTAGTGCTCTGAGAGTGCTCAATCCCTTGAATGGGATTAAAATGAGGGGGGTATACCCCATCCTCCCTTGGATTAGATAGTGGGGATCTATATGGCATCCTACCATAGGTGGTCGTGGGTAGGAGGTCTTGAGTTGGCTCTGGTTTGGTGAGTTAGTGGGCCATAGCATATCTCTTTCTCCTATGGATGAGCCAATGAGGGGAGGTGGGTTGACTCATCTCCCCTTGACCAAAGGCTAACCTAGCTCCTTTGGGTTAGTTAGCCACTTAGCCAAGGGTCCATTGTTGGTTTGGGTGGCTGCTAAGTGCAAATGAGGGTTGTTGACAACCTAATTTTGGATTTTGTCTCATATGGGAGGCTTTACCAATTGGATAATGGGTCAAAGTAAGTCCAAATTAGGTTGGGTTAGATTTGGGCTGACCCAAGGCGAGATAAGGATTGTTCATGCCACGTTTCAATGTTGGACTTGGTTTGAGTGAGTTTGGCTCAATTTGACCCATATAGGTCAAATTGACCAATTGGTCAAATTGGGCCAAACTAAGGCTTGATTCAAATTTAAATGAGTATTTGGAATGTTTTGGTGCAATTGATTTGGTTTAATTTGGCTTGGATTTGATTTTGGCTCATTTGAGTTCATATGGGTCAAATAGGTCAAGTTCACCAATTTGGTTAAATTGGACAAATTAGCTTGGCTTAGGCATTGGTTTATGCTCAATTGATCAATTGAAGATGATTGTAGGCTTTGGTTTCAATCAATTTGGATTTAGGAATGATTTAGTCCAAATTGACCCTTTAGGTCAATTTGGGCTAAATGGGTCAATTGGATTCAATTGGTCAAATTGGGTTTAAGGCTTTAATCATGTTAAAAATCAATTTGAATGAACTTGAGCCATTGGTTGCAATCAATTTGGGTTAGATTGGATTATAGATTGGTATGAATCATTGGTTTGAATTAATTTGGTTTACGATGAGATTTGGTTCATTTGTCTTATGTAGGTTAAGTGGGTTGATTTGGTCAAATGACCAAATTGACATGGTTTGACCCAATTGATTGCAATTGATAAATGAAGTATGATCAAGGATCATTGTAGGAGATTTCGGATGGTTTGGTTCAATCCAATTTAGGTTGGATTGAGATTTGGTTCAAATAGGTCCTTTAGGTCACTTTGGCTTGATTGAATTGAATTGATTGTAGTTAAGCCATCCAAGATGATCAATAATCATCATGGAGAAGATTTGAAGGGTTGGCTCAATCCAATTTGGGTTGGATTGGACTTTGGTTTCAATTGGTCCCTTTAGGTCACTTGAGCCAATGGGTCAATCAATTGGATTGGGTTTTGGGTTGAATTGAGTTTAGTTTAGTTTGGATGTTGATTTGGGATTGATTTATGGTTTTATCTTCAATTGATTTAGATTTAACTGGGTTTTGGCTCTTTTGAATATTTAGGTTCAAATGGGTTAGGTTAGGTTGATTGAATTAGTCTAATTGATTATCTTTGATTGTATATTTGATTTGGTTTGGAATGATAATTGAAGGATTGATTGATTTATGAGAAAATCAGTTGAATTTGATTTGGATTGAAGGAAAATTTATCTAAGTCCATAAGGTTGAATCATAGGCTTAGGTTTGGGTTTGATTTTGGTTTGATTGTAGATTTGATTTTGTTTGGAATGATAATTGAAGGATTGATTGGTTTATGAGAAAATCAACTGACTTTGATTTGTATTGAAGAAAGATTTGGCTAAGTCCATATAGATAAATCATGGGCTTAGGTTTTCATTTAATTTGGTTTGGATTGGATTGTAATTGATTTGATGTTGGAATTTGGCTAAGGAAATAGGCATAGATTTGATCAAGCTATAAGCTAGGTAGGTTCCTAGTGCATAGCCTAATCCTATGGCTACTCCTTCTAAGTCTCTAGGCTTAGGTTAAGTGTTCACTTAGCCACTAGAAGTGTCTTATGACTAAGGAGCTCTTAGTGTTTAGAAGACTCCTAGATCTATGATGGAGGAGTTGAATCCTCACTCAAAAAGTGAGGTCAACAAAAAGGCTTAACCCCATTCATCCAAACCCTAAGTAATTTTCTAAAATATGTTGTTATTCTTTAATTCCTTTTACTGAATGATTTATTAAATGTTTTATTGATCCTAAATTTGGGTTAACCTTAAAGAATCTTATTCAAAAATGAAAGGCCTCTTAAGATTAATTGAATTGAATCACTATGACATGGAGGATGTTGTATTATTCCTTTTCATCATTAATATTATACATATGATTTAAGACTTAATATACCTATACACGCAACATATTTTAGCATACTTAAATGATTAAGAATGCATATTTTTAGGTAGAAAAGAGGAATGCCATTCCTTGGCTAAATACTCACACAGGTGTATTAAATTTTTAAGCAAGTACATGCCTTTGTTTAAACCAGAAAGTGAGATAATCAATGACCTCCATGGGCCTACTTAAAAGTCTCATATTCCTGAGATGTCCATATTATATACTTGCTATTCTAAAATACATATGAATGTACACAACCATGAGAATGAAAGGCATGTGAAATATTTTTGTTTTAGTGAATCATTTACACATGTAAAGTAAAGTTTTATCCTAATTCTAGTACAAGTACACTTAAGCATTAAATCAAATAAGTACATGCCTTTATTAATAGGGAAGTGAGATCATCAATGACCTCCATGGGGCTACTTCAAGCCTCATATTCCCATCTCAATATACTTATTATCATTCAAATATAGGTAAACCCATACATGAATCATAAAGATAAAATAATACATTAACATGTTTAAACTATAAACACATGCAAATCATATAGAATATTTATAGCTAATCATCATTCTAAATCTTCATTATCAATTTATAACTTTGAAAATAAATTTGAAATTTATTAGTGATAATAACCACACAGATAATAGGATTAATCCAATAGATGCAACTTACATATAAATAAATTCCATTGATTTTTTTTATATTTTTTAAAAACATGAATGCATGATATCACATGGCATACTACATTTACAATAATTGAAAATGAATATTTAAACATAGCCACATAATACATTTAATCACATTAATTCCTAAGGATAATCAAGTTGAATAAAAGCATTTAAAGAAAACCAAAGCTTCTAATGCAAATTAGTTTTGGGTTTGAATTGTTAAACTCAAAGAGGAAAAGTGATGTTTGTTATTTTTACTTCCTCCCATGTTGGTAATTTAGTGTGTTTAAAGAGAAGTAATTAAGTGAATTTTATGAGTTAGTTAAGTTTGAATCATTAAGCAATCCATTTAATTACCCTTTTCTATGCTTCTTTAATTTAATTAACCACTTATTCATGAGCCTCAAATGATATGCAAATGAGAAATTAAAATTGCAATGTTCTTAAAGGATCTAATGCAATCAGCTCATGCTTAAGTGTTAATTAGACTAAGGAAATATCTAAGCTTAGTATTCTTATGATTCTTCAACAGCCATGGGTTAATCAATATTTCCTTAAAGGTATTTGTATTATTGGACACATAAAGAGGAACCCATGATTTGAATGTTAATTATCTAAAGTTATCATTTTGATTTGATTAATTTTCATTATTAATTTATTAATTATTTCTTTAATTAATCCATGCATTAATTAACCCTCTTTATGAAATGGATTTGGGAAAACAATTAAGAAAGAGGTCCTAGTCATCTCCCCTCCTCATTTTATTATTAATTAGTCATTAATGATCATTATTAAATTTTATTACATTTTTTGATAATTATTAAATTACTTAAGAGGATAATTAAGGTTTGAATTTCAAATTCTCCTAATTACCTAGCCAATAAATCCCAAGAAAATTATGGGAGGCAGAGGACATCCCATTAAATCAATATTTTAAATTTGAGATCAATTGATCAGTAATTAGGGATTAATTAAGGTAATTAGAAAAAAATTCAAACCTTATTCATAATTCAAAAGTTAATGAAATTATTTTTATTAAAATCTCCTTTGTTTACCCATTCCAAAATGGGTTTACTTATATTTTTAAGATTTTTCTACAATTTGTTATGAATTTATGAAGTTTTGAGTAACTAATTACATTTTTAACCTTAATTAATTCCTAATCCCATCGCCACACGAGTGATGTGGCGCTTTTTCATGACACATGGGATTGACCACTTAAATGATATGACGTGCCGCACGAGTCACAGGACTTTTTCATCCCCATCTGTCGATCAAATGGTGGGAATTAATCCTGCAATTCTAAGAGATAAAATTAGATAAATCTAATTAGATTAATCACAGTTGTCCATTCCAATCACATAGAATGGATGGTGGATGATCCTTTGTCCCCTAAGCGATGGAAGATAGCACTATCCGCCCTCCTCCACTCGATCCAAGATCATTGGAGCTCGTGAGGCATCAAGATCGACTCCAAAATGTTTAAGGGATAGATTTAGGGAGATCTTATGATGGAAATCGCATGAAATAAAATTTTCTTTCATAAAAGACTAACACCTTAAGGGATTTCTACGGTTTGCTAGACTTTGCTAGAGACCGGACCATGAGGTAGCTTCAAAGAGATGAAGCCTCAATGACTTGCTTCCCCCCGGTGGACTAAGCGACCAAAAAAAATGTCATATGAGTTGATATATAAGTGATCTCCGATGCTCGAATTGATCGAGAATCAATTTATTTTGCCTCGTCAAAGCTTGGGGAAGGAGTGGGTGAAATTAATTTGGATTTGATGGGGTTTAGGTGGAGTTGGATAGAGTGGAGGCTTAGTTTCACTCAGGTTTGGTGTCACCGATGATGGGGAGCTCAAGGGAGGTCAGGAAGGCACTAGGGAAGCTCATCTTGACTATCCGAAGCTCTCTAAATGATTCTCTCTAGGTTGGAATGAGATGGGGAGGAGTATACTCTCCTCCCCTTGGAATTGGATGGTGGGGATTGGCTCTGGTTTTGGCAAACATCAAGAAGTGGCTGAGGTGGAGCTCCTTGAGTGGCTTAGTGAAGGAAGTCGGCTGAGGTAGAATGTCCTTCCTCCTCGAGGTGAGCTAATGGAAAGGCTTGAGTTAGCTCACCTCCTTTGACCCATGGCTGACCTAATTAGCTTCGGGTCAAGTTAGCCTGCGGGTCAAAGGTCCAAATCAAGCTTTGGGTGGCTGCCATGGGCAAAGGGGTAGGTGAGATCATCTAAATGGTGATTTTGTCCAATTTGGAGGGGTTTACCCAATATTTTTTTAGGCTAATTCATATGGGTCAAATGGGCTAAGTTGACCAATTTGGTCAAATTGGCCAAATTGGCTTGGATTAAGGGTTGGTTTAGGTTCAATTGATGATTTAACAATGATTGAAGGTGTTGATTTTAATTAATTTGGATTTAGAAATGATCTAGCTCAATTTGACCCTTTAGGTCAATTTGGGCTAAATGGGTCAATTGGGTTGACTTGGTCAAATTGGATTCAATTAAGGGCTTGATCATGTTCAATAATCAATTCATGATTGATTGGAAGCATTGGTTTCAATCAATTTGGATTGGATTAAGGTTTGGCCCAATTTGGCCTTTTAAGTCAAAATGGGTCAACTTGGGTCAAAGGTCCAATTGGATTTGGTTTGGCTTGATTGATGGTTGAATCATATTCAAGGGTAAATTTTTGATTGGTAGGAATCATTGGTTTCAATTGATTTGAATTGGAATGATATTTGGTTCAATCTGGTTCATATGGGCTAATTGGGTCAACTTGGGTGATCAAATTAGCTTAGTTTGACCCCATTGTTTGCAATTGGACTATCAAGGGTAATGAACAATCATTATTGAAGGAATTGAATGGGTTGGTTCAATCCAATTTTAGTTGGATTGGAGTTTTGATCAAATGAGTCCTTTAGGTCACTTTGGTCAAGTGAACCAAATGGGTCAATTTGAGCTGGATTAGGTTGAATTGGGTTAAATTGAGTTTGATAATCAATTTAGAATTGATTGATGGCTTTGATCACAATTGATTTGGATTTAATTAGATTTTGGCTCATGTGGACCCTTTAGGTCAAATGGGCTAACTTAGGTTAATTGAATTGGTTTGATTTGATTGTAGGTTTAGGAAGAGTTTAAAATGATGTATTGAATGGTTGGAATGTTTTGAGAAAATCAATTGGGTTTGGATTAATTGAAGTGGTTTTTGGTTGAGTCCATTGGATTGGATTACGGGATTAAGATGAGAATGAGTTCAAATCATTTTTGGCTTGGAGCTTGGATATGAAATACAATCCAATTAGGTTTGATTGTATTGATTTAGGGTTATTTTGGGTGAGTGGATATTCATATGTCATGGGTTAGGCCATAGGATAGGTAGGTCCCCTATGTCCTAAGGTATAGACTAAACCTATGGTATACCTTCCTAAGTCTCTAGGTTTAGGTTTAGTGTTCGCCTAATCACTAAAAGTGTCCTATGACTAAGGAGATTCTAGTGTTTAGAAGATTCCTAAGTCTAAGATAAGAGGATGAATCCTCACTCCAAAAGCGAGGTCAACATCCATCATCTAAATTTATTGATTTGATACACAATGACTTGCCAAAGGAATTACCATCATTAATAGATATACAACGTGCTGTAGATCTGATTCATGGTTCATAAATAACTAACTTATCCCATTATAAGATGAATCCAATCGAGCATGCAAAATTAAAATGATAGGTATATGAACTTCTAAAGAGAAGCTTTATCCAAGAAAGCCTTAGTCCTTGTACTGTACTAGCTCTTTTAACTCCTGAGATGTAGCAAAGAAGATCATAATAAAATATAAGTTTCTTATACCCAAGTTAGATGATTGTTAGATCTTATTTCTAGTTCATCTTTATTCTCTAAAATGACTTCAGAAGTGGATACTATCAGATAAAGATTAGATTATGTGATGAATGGAAGATGACATTCAAAACTCTGAGTCATCTTTATGAATGATTAGTCATGCCATTTGGTCCTTTAAATACACTAAGTACATTCATGACTAGAGCACTTTAAAACCTTTTATTTATTGTAATTTCTACTTTTATGATATTCATATTTATACAGATGAGAAGTCATCTACATCACTTAAGATTGGTCTTATAAAATTAAGAGGAAAAAATTATATGTAACATGTAAGAAATATTTTGTTTCAAAGTGAAGTCATCTTCTTAGGTTTCATTATATTTACTGACAGATTAAAAGTTGGACCATCAAAAATTAAGTTTATTATAGATTGGTCAACTCCAAAGCTTTTATAGATGTTAGAAGTTTTTATGGATTAATAACCTTTTATATGTAATTTAAAAAAAAATTCAACACTATTGTAGCCCCTATTACTGATTTTCAAAAAAGATAAGTTACATGGACCTCAAATGTTGAAAGGGACATGAAATAAATTAAAATTCTTATGACTTCTTCACTTGTCTTAAGATTTTTGACTTTAATAAAGTATTTGAAGTGACTTATGATGCATCAAGTATTGAAATTAGTGGAGTATTAAGTCAAGAAAATCATCCAATTTTTTTTCTTGAGTGAGAAATTAAATGATGTTAGATAAAAAAATTTTACATTAATCAAGAGTTATATGTGATTATTCAAACTCCTAAGAACTAAAGTCATTATCTATTACATAAAGAGTTTATTTTGTATACAACTTATCAAACTCTAAAGTTTATTAACTCCCAAAAGAAACTAAATTATAGACACGCTAAGTTGGTCAAATACTTTCAAGACTTTTCTTTGTGCTCAAACATAACCTAGAAATAAATAAATGCTCTATCTAAAGTATCTCTGTTTCATCATTCAAATTTCACATCCTTGGGTTTAAGACTTTAAAGGAATATAATAAAATATTTCTTGATTTTCATATGATATACTTAGAACACGAATACAAACACTTGACATTTTGATTGCTCCTTTATCATTCTAGATAAATATCTTTATAATGGCAAGAGATCATGCATTCCTAAAACAACCCTAAGAGAATTTCTTATTTTTGAAATACATGATATATGTATTTGATAAATTAAGACCCAAACTCTAATTGAGCTTTTAATAGCGCCTTTATGAAAAGATGTTGAACGTATTGAATACCATGAAGACCTATATCAAAGATTTTACATTAGGTTCAGAAACCATGTGGATATGACAATATATTTATCGTTATAGATTGATTTTTTAAGATGTCACATTTTATACCTTGTTCAAAATCAAATGATGCATCTCACATAGCAAGATTATTCTTTAAAGAAATTAATAGGTTACATAAAGTCTCATCTACTTATTTTCCAATAGAGATGTCAAATTTATATCTTATGTTTGGAAACTTTTATAGAAATTAATGGGAACACAACTAAAATTTTCTTCTACATTTCATTCACAAACTAATAGACATACGAAAGTCATCAATAGGACATTAGGAAATTTACTAAATTATTTATTTGGGAAAAAAACTTAGAAAACTGGGATTTCATATTACCTACATCTGAATTTATTTACAATGGTATTTTTTTTAGATCAACCCATAAATTACTTTTTGATATAATGGATATAACCCTAAAATGCCTATTGACCTAGTAAATACACCTACTCATACATTTTCTGATTTTGCATACACATTTGCATGTGATTTTCGTAGCCTTCATGAAGACATATAAAAATAATTCAAAATATAAAATGCTAAGTACATTGAACAAAAGAATAAAGAAAAAAATTTTAGATAAAATGAGATAGGTGATTATATATTGGTTTGTATCCATCATGGGAGATTTCCTCCCATAAAATATAAAAGGTACATGTGAGAGCAAGTGGGACATTTAAAATTATTAGGAAACTTGATATTTATATTTATGTTGTTGAATTACTCCCTCACATATTTATTAGCCCTATTTTTAATGTAAAAGATCTAATACCTTTTAAAGGAGTTACCCAACCTCCAAATTTGTAGAATAATGTTTGTGCAAGAGGAGATAGAAAATATTTGCAGATATTTATCCAACCAACATTCTTTAAAGTGAAAAACATCATCACAACTAAAACTAGAGATTTTTAGTTAGGTGGAAAGGAAAGCCTCCAAGTGAGGATACTTGGATGACCTTAGAAGAACTACAGAGCTTTGACCCAAAACTTCTTGAAGACTTTTAGAATCTTAATTCATTGGAGAAGAGTTCTTTGGGGTCCAAAGAAGTTGATGTAGCACAACAAAAGAGAAAAGAACCACTCACAAGTTCTCCAACCAAAGCTTGAAATTATGTGGACTATTATTAGAGTTCATATCTTGTGGTATTTTAATATTAATATCCCATGTGTTGTATGATGTAGTTGTGGATGTTTTTGATCATGTTTAAGTATTGTATAAGAGTTATGTTTGAAATCATGTAAGTTCATGTATTAATTTATATAAGTGTCTGTTTGGTGCCTAGGCACTGATCATTTATCGCCTTGGCACTACATTCCTTGGCATTTAGTGTTAAGGGACATAGAAGCTAGTGCCTTGGCGCTGGCTTATGGTACCTTGGCACTGACATACGTAGCCTTGGCACTAGACTATGGGGCCTTGGCATTGGTCTATGGCACCGACATCAAAATGGTAGGTTCTAACTTTAAAGTTTTTTTCAATGGTTTTCTCCCAAGGGACACATCCCTTGGAGTATTGTACTTATAAACATTTATTCTAACCTAATGGAGGGAATAGACTTAATTTGTGTGAAAAACTTGAGTGTATACTCTTTGGTTGGAGCTTGGTGGCCGGCTATCTAGAGGATATGGCGATCCTTCATTGTAGTTTTGCTTAAGTGAGTAAAACTTTTTTGCATCCCTTCAACTTTGTTGAGTGGAAGACCTTAGACATTTCTTCTTCCTCCATCCATTGCAGCCCTCTCGTGACCGCTCCATCATAAAGCTTTACCATTACTTCATATACATGATCAAACATTCCCCATGCCTTGAATCAAATTTGGTCAATTTGCTCACTTTAATGGGCCTAATGTCCCAAAATTAAATCCACCCAAATGAAACCAAACCAATGTCCTATGCCATTCCACATTAATTATTAAACATAACTCAATGATCAATTGATTCCAATTTAGTCAATTTGACCAATTAATCAAATTTAGCCCAATTTGACCTACATTAGTCAAATTGAGCCAAACTCAATTCAAGTCAAATTGAACCAAACCAACTCTTGTAATTAATCCCAAATTAATTATTGATCATGACCCAACATTCATTTGAAGCCAATTTTGTTAATTGACCTAACTTAATCCAAATAGCCTAAATGAACTCAAATGAGTTAAAACCCAATCTAGCCCAAATTGAATAAAGCCAATCATCCCAACATATTTCAAATTGATATTTTGGCATGATCCAATAGCTCCTTAGGCCTAATTTGTTCAATTAGTCAGCCTAACTCAATTTGATCTAAAATGAGCCAAATTAAAGTAAACCCAACCAAGCCTAAACCAAATCAAACTTGTGAATCAAGCCATTGGAATCCTTAGCCCTCATCCCTTAAATCCGATTTGTAATCTTTACCCCATTGAATTTGGTCTTAGTTCAAATAAAATGACAAAAGATAAATGGTGTTCATCCATCACCAATGGTTGAAGGTGAATCATAAGTCATCCATCACATGTGATTATAGCGTGAAACCATGATAAATCATAATAAAAATCTTTTGATTTCACCTTATTAAACATCAATTTAATCAAAGCCATTTAATCTTTAATCAAATTGCTTGAAATGAAATAGTGTCCACCATCGCTTCGTTGATTGCCATGTGGTATGGTTTTATTAACTAATCCCATGCACCCAAAAAAAATTGTGGCATTAGCGACTATGCAATTCATTTTAATGTTGACTATGCAATTCATTTTAATAGATTTTAGTTGGGATTAATTAAACAAAACATAAAAAAACCTAATTATATAAAAATCCAAATAATGCAAATATATACTATAATATTAGTAAACTAAGGAAATTCAAAGAAAAATAAAATCCTTAATTGTTGTCCATTAAACAGAGAATATTTAGGGTTTACATGAAATAAGTATTTTAAAATTAATACTAATTTACTCACTGAATGACTTAAAATTTTCAAAAAAATATTTCTTGTGATATTCTATGCCTTCCATAGTTATTTCATATCATTTGAGTAAGTGGATTAATAAATGCAATTTTGGATGCTTAATGACTTAATTAGCCTAATTATTAAACATGGAAATGTTGAAAAAAGGTGTTTATATATTCAAGCACTCTTGCTTAACATCATAACAACAAAAAAAATGATTAAGGCATCGATCTTAATCAAATCCCAAAATTCACACTAATTGGGCATGGGACTTAGAAAATTCATAACTAAATATGTATTCAAATTATGATTAATCCCACTTTGTGCTCGCTAATAGGGAAGTTTTTAATGAAATCAAAAGCCCCAATTGGTTTGGGATATTTTTTGTGTAATTGATGATTTATAATTTTTCTCATTATTTAATTAATTATAAAATATAAGCCCAAATGATGTAGAGTTTTTAGGATGTATTTAATTTATGTTCATGCATATTTTATAATTTTTCATAATTATTTGGCTTATAAATTTTTTAGTCTCTTTGGGTTTAATTGCATTAAATATTTATTAAGTTTAAATTAAATCATAAAAATCATTTTTTTAGCTTTTAAATCACTTAATAAATAAAGAGAGATTGTGGCATAATTTAGAGTGTCTAATCTCCTCAGATAGTCTTAATTCACTCTAATTAAGAAAATGCCATAAGTAAATTTTAATTAAGTTTAAGTGGTGGTATGATTATGTGATTAGCCTTGGGATTATGGGTTGAAGAAGATAACCTTATGACACTTACCTACTTCTCTTGATAATTCGCTTATGTATGTTTGATCGAATGTTCATATGCATTTATGTTTAAATTTCAAATGTTAAGCTTATATACCATTTTAATTTTCTTAATCTTATCACTTTTAAATCACAAAATTACTTTTTTATAATATATTTAAGTTTAAATTGATAAATGAAGATAATTAAAATATAATAATCATATGTACAATCAATGAATCCCGAATATATGTTAGGTCTGAAAACCCAAGATCACAAGACTACTAGTTTGAAGAAAGTTTTGACTTCATATCTCTAGTAAAATAATAATTACATGAGCATATTGAAATGCATAAAAAATACATATGTAAATTAAATTAGATTTAAATTTATTATTATTAAAATTTCTAAGTTATCATATTCATTATTCATTGCATACATGCATATATACGCATGGACATGACTAGTAAGTATATAGTCTCGACACCCAAGATTATAGGGTTACTAGTCCGAAGAAGATTTTGAACTCACATCTCTTGTTTAAAAATGGCACTTAATTGCAAATGTTAAATGTATATGTGTGCATATGCATATATGTAAATTATTAATTCTTTTTGATATAAAATACATACATCACCATATATATATATATATATATATATATATAATCTAAATTTTCAATTTACATAAAAAATACTCATGCACATATGTATGCATGATTGAAACATCTTATACACTAAATTATAAACCATTCACTTAAATGATTTTTGAACAAAATGAAGTATTTTTTTACATTACAAAATGAGAAAATATTTGAAAAGAAAATATTAAGATGATAAAGAAGAATTAGATAAATGTTATGGGGAATATCTTAACTTATGCCTCTAATTCTAAAATGTCTTTCATGTAATTATAATGTCATTTAAGCTTGATTCAAACTTAAGATTTAATTAAAATTTATGCTTTGTAATTTCACGAAAAACCATAAAATCCATCTCTTTAGACTTCATTATGAGTAGGGTGTTGCAAAGGAATGAGTTTAACCTCAAGTATAATTTACCACCTTTCATACTTTTAAACAATTAAGTCTAACTTTAATTAAAATCAAACTCATAATCTAAAATTTATACTCAAGCTTGAAATCATCCATATGTTAATAAATTAGACTTCACTTAAGTTATGATTCAAACATTTAAAACCTAGCTTTGTCTCATCATACTGGCCTTTGCACATAGTTTAGAATGATGAGTCACCATTATTAAAATTATGTTAGGAAGGTGTTTTATTGTTGATTAATCTTTTATTTTGTGATGTAATATTTTAGACCGGATGTTAGTGTGCATGTTCATATACTAGATGTTTGGATGATATTAGACTAACATTATTTTTTGCAGGGCATTATGGTCAATAAAAAGTGGATTCTATAATAAATTTAAAGCTTATAGGTTTGCTTACAAGTGTAATTTCCCGAGCTTAAGGGCTTGGACACCCGCTGGTGTCATATCCCACTGTATGGAATATAACTTCTTTGGTGTGTATTTATATTTTAGGTAACCTTTGTATTGTAGGCATAGTTAAGATTTTATTTATCAAATATAATTTTATTAGAATCAAAATTAGCCATAATTTATTTATCTTAATTTGGATAAGCAGATGGTATAATCTACACTTTCCTAACTCAAATTTGTGAGTCTAAAATTAATAAAATATATAATTTTATTATATTAGTTACATACATTTTCTCATGTCATGATCATTGAATTGTAAATAGTAAGTTTAGGCTCTTAGATTCTTTCCTAATAAACAATAATCCAACTATCTTGCATTTATATAAGACTTTCCCATGTGATTTTAAAGCATAGGTGGTGTCAGCTAGTTTCTCATCCAATTAGGTTATAAGTTCAAAAATGTCTTGATAGGTTCATCCCCTTAATGAAAATAAACCAACACATCTCATTTTTCCTCACTAGATTAGGCCAGGCTTCCAACTTATGCTGAAGAACTTTAGTCTTAGGTTTTGAGGTTCCTTGTTTTTTCTTTACTATGGGCATTAGTGCTTATTTCGTAGGTATTTTCACAATTTTGTGTTGTTGACATATAAGGTCTAACATTATAACCAATTGCTAAATCAAATTTAATATGAATCCTAGTTTCAAAAAAGTAAAACATAATAGTAGGATTAATTGAAATGCTCATTAGACATTCTAATATCTAGGGTTTAGGGTTTAATATCGAAGCACTTCATACTAATTTCCCTTAGATTCTGAAAAGAATTGTTTTTGTTTCACCTTTCCCATTTAATTTTCCAAACTAAGCAATCCTTTGATCATAATCTTTAAACTCCATAAAGATGTTGTCTGACTACTTTAATCAAGAGTTTTCTTAAGAGATCCTATCTCCTAATATGTAATTAATTATGAGGGATTATCCCTATAGGAAATGTATATCCCAAATTAAAATAAATTTTTATCTTACTTCATTCATTTAAGATAAGGGAAAGATCATTGGTACACATAAACCCATCAGTCGTAGGAGTCTTTATTAAGTGATTGAGTCTAGCATAGGGTGATATTTCTACTTTTAAGGTTATTATATTATTTTTTAATGTCATACTTGATTCTTTAAATTAGCACCCTGAGATTTATCTGGTGTTCTCTACATTTTTAAGCACCACAAACACTATTTGACTTTTCTATATGTAAAACTAAAATATAAATTAAGTTTCCCAACCTAGTACTTAGAGACATCATACCCAGTGGTGGAGCTAGAATTTTTTTTTAGGAGGGCACAATCTAATATCCTGATCTCTTTTATTTAAAATATATTTATAAAAATTATAAAATATATATGAATAAAACTTAAAAGTTATCATGTTTGATGTTAATATTTTAAGACCATTGAATAATTACTTCATTGTCAATACCATTCAATATATCTTTCTTGATATAAGTGATTAAAATATCATTCATCTCTTGATTTATAATTTTGTTTTGTTGTCAATTTCTTACGTTATTGATTGTAAAAAAAAAATACTCTTTCAACATTTGCTATAACAACTAGTAGAATTAATTTTAGTTGTCATAATGTGAAAATAAGAGAATTTAAAATGACTTTATTTCTTAGCAAGCTTTCTGATACCTTCTAAGAATGAAAATTATTCATGAGTTGTATGTCTATAATATAAGTTTTAACTGATTATCAATAATCATTAAACTTACCAATGTAAAACCATTTAGATATATTTAAAATATTTTTAATTGCCTATTATTAATAGAAAAATAAACATACATAATAAATAAAAATAATATAAATAAGTTTATTAAGATAATGATATATTAATAATATATATAATATTTTTAAAATATAATATTTTATTCCTTTAATAATCTTAATAATTAAATTCTAAAATTTTAGATGGGGCATAATATTATATTTTTTATATATGAAAGCTAAATTAAAAAGAATATTAGAGCATTCAAAAGTCTTGGGGGCATGTACTGGTATACATTGACTTAAGAGAAGGACTAGGAGAAGAGGAAAAATTAATTTATATTTTATTTCTCTAAATTTGTTTGAGTTTGTATTTATGGGTAGAGCTATGGTACCATTTCATACTTTTCATTTAATTAGTTATGTATAAGTGGGTTGCCTAGTAATATTGGTATATTTACCTTTATTCTTTTATAGCCATCACAACACAATGATTATTTGATTGCTTTGTTTACTTTACTCTAATATTTCTCTTTTCATTATTGTTATGTGGTTGTCTAGAATTTGTATGCTATGATAAGCTCGTAGGATGAAAATTTATATTTTCTATTAGATTTAATAAATTTTAAGTCATCCTAAAATCTTTAGGATAAGTTTTTAAAATTAAATTTTAGGTCCTTTCTCACCAACCTTTTCTGAATTTAAACCCCATGGCCTTTTGTATATCACTTGGAAGAGACATTCAATTGAGTCTATCCAGCATTAGTTGTTGGTAGTCATCATAACATTGTCTTAACCTAAGAATGCATTAGAAGCCACTTAAGAAAAGATAATTTATATATCATGCATAACCCATTTAAGATAAAGCTTTAGGTAGACATGATTTTTCGTTGTGACTGGAAGAGTCTTAGCACTCTATATAATGACAACCTGGCCCAGACAAGTTCATAAATTTTTTGTAAATTGGTTTCGACAATCTTATCATATGATTATATTTTCACTCGTCCTTTCTTCTTATATGTAGAACTTAACATATGTGAAGATTGTAACTCCACCTAGCCTCTTCTCTTAACTTTCGGGTCATGAGTTTAACTCTAGATGACACAACTTGTCATTGTTGATAGAGCACCTCTCGGTTGGGTTGATTTGGGTTGACTACCTTCCCAAGCTAAATGTCTATTACAGTGATGGCTTAGAATGGTGGATCTATAAGATCTAAATTAAGTCTATTTCTACTAATTCTTTAATATCTCCCTTTACCCGAAACCCCATTGAACCCATCATACTCTTTGTAGAGTCTTTGGTAGTTTAGAAATAATTATCATATCAACACTTCATATATCAAAGCATCATCTTTCTTGGTCACACTGATAATCTCTACCTTGAAGACTAAAATTCGATATATGGATTGTCTTACTATAGTAATTCATACTAAACTGAAACCCTTCCTTTTGAAAATCCAAAAATATAAAAATAAATCAGAAATGAATCTTCATGTATTTCTTTAATCGAGGGTATCTTATTGAGATGCCCATAGGTAATCAAGGTAGATATGTCTCCTTAGAACTATGAGCAACTCACAATCCTTTGCCTCCCTTAACTTAATGAAATTTCTATAAATAAATGTCTTTCATAAGTTTAGATAAGAGATAAAATCTAATACAGATTCCGCCTTTTATCTCTTTCTTGTGAGATATTTTATTTATAAAATGTGTCACTTAGTTAATACATTTACACCTCTAACACCATTATGGCACTAAAAACTTCAAGGATCATAACTTTCTTTAACACCATATGATTGAGATATGTAATAAAATTTACAAACAAACAAACATACATACATACATACAACTAATAAAAATGAAAAAGAGAAAGTGAGTACAAGCACCTATGAATAAGAAGAAGAAGTGGCACAAGCATTAATCAAGAGTAAGGGAATGAGACCCATTGCTCCAAATATATGAAAGGGAAATGAGCTCAACCAAAGCTTATTAAAAATGAACTCAAATCAACATAAAATTTATATTATTCAAGAATGATTCATTCTACATCTAAGTTCTCATGAAAATAAAGAGGCCGAGAAAAAAATGAAAACAAATTAAGTTAATATAAAAAATAAAAAATGAAATGATATAGATTATTTTTCTTTTTGATTCAAAGTTCAAAGCAAGAAGAAAATGTTTCATATCATTCTTGATTAAGAGTTGAAAGAAAATAATAGAAAAAATATTATGATCAAATAGACATTTATGCAATCTAGAATCAACTTCTTTAAAATAATACACTTAATTTAAATAAGATAGCATTTTAAAAACTAATTCTTAAATTTTAGCATGGCTATCAAATTATAGAATATTCAATTTTTAAATTGTACATATGTTAAGTCTAAAATCTCTTAATTAAAAATTTAAATACTTAATTTTTAAGGGGTTGTTTGAGATCAATTTTTTTTTTTGTTTTTATTTTTATTTTTATTTTTATTTTTATATTATTTTGGAAAATATGTTTATTTAGAGTGCTTTTTATGTGATTTTATTTTTTGTTTTTAAATAAAAATAATGTTATTTTTAAAAATACTCAAAACATCTAAAAGATATTTTGAGAGTTGCTAAAAATTGAAAAAAAAAAGCCTATCAACCAATTAATGAATAGGAATTTACAATGCAATCAAATTTTATTTATTTATTTATCTTGTGGACTTATATATTTTTGCATCCCACAATCAAATTATAATAAATTTTTAAAAATGAAGACAATATAAATTGAGCTTTTGTTATGAATTTTAATTATTAATTTTTTAAATTTACTTTTGTTGGGAATCGATATATATATATATATATATATATATATATAGAGAGAGAGAGAGAGAGAGAATTTTAACTTAATTTGATAATAAGATCTAGTGATCTAGTGAACAAATAAATAAATAAATACAAAAGAGAACAAAATTTTTATGTAGAAAATTAAAAAAATAGAAAAATTATAAAATCTAGCCCAATTGAAATAATTCAAAATATTAGTGTAGTTATAAAAGTCATTTCTCCTTTTTAATTGGAGAAGATGAAACTACAAAATATAAAATAGTAACTTTGTCTTTTAAAGTTATAATAGTAAATGTTAGAGAAGTAGTTTATATTACTAATGACTGACTTCACAATGGTTTGTAGACAATGATGAACAAGCTACAATGATCGAATGGTAAAGGATGAGCTACAGTAGTCGAGTGACAACAATTAGATGACGACTAGTTGAACAATCTACAATGATCGAGTGGTAGAGAATGAGCTACTGTGGCCGAGTGATAGCAATTAGATGATAACAATTGAGCTACTATAATTGAGGTAAAGCAATGGTGGACAAGCTATAGTGGTTGGATGACAACATATTAGCTATGGTAGTTGGATAATAGTGGATAAGTAATGATAGTTCAAAAACTAATGGCAGAAGGTGATGGTCAACTAATAGTGGTCGAGCGATGGTGATTGCTTGCTATGATCACTGGTGTCGAGTGTTAAAAATGATTGAGAGCTTCTTAGATCGCCAACCTTTCTTCAAATTCACATCAATAGCCATGCTCACTTTTATGTGGAGAATGATGGTCAAATTCTAATTTTTTATAGTTATTCTTCGATAATTTTTTGATAAAATTTTATTGATTCTCTTTATTATAGACAAATTTTTTATACTCAAGTTTTTTAAAGGCTATCATAATTGAGTAATAATAACCTCATTGAATTCCTATCATCAAGATGATCATTTTAACTTAAAATATAAGATTATAAGATTATGATGCTACAAAAAATTTTGGTTACATTTTAAGTATTTGATTTTGATTCATATCAAAATACTTTTGATATCATTAGGCACATCCTGTCAAAAAATTTGTTTTAGCTATAAGTTTCTGGAATTCAAAGTTTAAATAATCTTTGGTTCAAGCTTAGAAATTTCTAATTCAAATATTATATTGAGTTTCATGCTTGATAAGTGAATTTTTTGATGACTTATCATTTGATATTTTATTTATGATTTTGAAACCCATGTCATCCAAAATTATATTAAGTCCTTAAAAATTTATGCATAAATTATAAATTAAAAAAATTTATAAGTTGTCATCATTCTCTAGACATTGAAGAGAATGCCTCCTCAGGATCATGAACTAAGTTCTCATTCATTGCATTATTTTTTATGTGGAAAGATTTCTGAGAGAGTATTTTACACTTACCCTTTATATTCGTGTATAGAGTTTTTAAAGTGTGTACTCAGACTTTGATGGTCAAAGACTCTTTAAATATGATCCTTTGAATTCTCTTCATATAAGTGATCTCTAATAATACTAAGTTGTCCCACATGTCATCAAAAATGAATGCAGCTATTGAGTTTTTAGATATTATCCCATTATGTAAGAAAGAATATGAAGCCCATCAAAGAGTTCTCTTTTAAATCTTCAAGGGACTATATCTTGCATGGATTTTTTTTACTTGAGATGTGTATATTCTTAATACACCATCTTCCATAAAAATCTATTGATGTTTAAGTTACCAACTTGAAAAGGGCATTAGCTTAACTTTTGAAATATGATGATGATCTAATATGTATTAATGCGAGAAATAATTGACTTCAAAAGTTACAATAGTGTCCCAATCATGGGTTGTGAGCATTAAAGTCCCCTTGACCTTAAAAGCCATAAGTTGCATGTGAACATGAAGCATAAAATTTTGAGTTTCACAAATATTGACAAATCTTAGTTCTATCATGAGTACTTCACACAAAAATATTATTAATTATGATGAACTTGGGAAAATGTTTGTATTTTAAAGTATACTATTTCAGAAAGACAAGTAAGATCCTTATCAAAGTATTATAGCTCTCAGATGCTCTATTAACATATAATGTTTAATGGGGGTGGAAGAAGAGGTGATTTGATAGGGTAAGGAGTTTTCTGCTCAACCATAGTCAACTAGTACTTAACTTATACTTTGATATCTAACTTAAGAAAAATGTGAATATCAAATTCCCTAAGTCCATTACGCACTAGATAAATCAACCAAAATCTTTTGATTTACAAAAGTTGGCCTTATGTGATAGTTGAGCATAAATGTTGATGGTATGAACTAGAAAAAATGGACATGATTTCTTATTGATAATACTGATGTTATGGTAGTAGTATCCATTATTGATATTTCCCCTCTATGATAAATAAGATCTTGTTGATACTATAAATAAGATATTATGCCCAACACTCCTCTTATACTAGCACTAAGTTTATTATAGGTGGTGTAATAATAAGATATAAATAAAGGTTTAGCTTTAATAGTAAAGGAAATAAAGCTAAATATGCCTTGAGTTGTTTAAACGTAGCTTGACACTCAACTATCAAGACATTAGTATTTCAAGCATCTTATAGTATGAAAACTAAAAAGTATTTATCTCCTAAATGAGCTAAGAATTAAGATATGTGTAATACTTATCCACAAATATTGTACTTATTTTCTTATTTTTTAAAGGAACCATAGTTTGCATGGCCTTAATCTTTATAGCTTTATTTTGATTGCTTGATGTGTGATAATGAATCCTAAAAATTTGTGTAATGTGATACTAAAATCACAATTAATTGGATTGAAGCACATATTATAATGCTAAAGAAGATGAAAAGACAAAAAATATTATTCCTTATTAAAGCATTTGACCAACATGTTATCAACATGTACCTCCATAGTACATCTTTATAAAATTTTTAAAGACTTTATTTATGAGACATTTATTTTTAACACTATGATTCTTCAATATAAAATTACACAAGCTAATAGTAATATAAGACTTTATCAATTTGGAAATAAATTTCCTTTTATCAACTTTATTCATTTTTATCTAATTATATCTTGAATAGACATCCATGAAGCTAAACATTTGATGTTCAATGGTGGCATCAACTAGTTGATGTTCATAGAGAAGAGAAAGGCTATCGTTCAAGTAAGCTTTGTTTAAGTTAGTGTTATCTACATATGTTTTTTAGACTTCACTAGCTTTCTAACCGTAATCATATTTGCAATCTATGGGAAATATACACCTCTTAAATGAATCCAATATTTAAGCATTATTAACTTTTTTTCATCAATTGCTTCTAGATCATCTAATATGTAGTTTTACTTCTTTTAGATGATGAGTTCAAATATCATATTTAGTTTAAGAGAATGTGATATTACGTCAGGATCAATCCCAAATATATATGTTTACGATGTCTATATTTTGTTATAAAATGTACATACTCCAATTCCTCCTCCTAAGAAAGCAAATGATTACTTCTTATCATTTATGATGTGTTCATCAGAAAATGGGATATGAACTAATTCATCCATAGGTAAGTCCATTTGAAACATATCTTTATTCTGAAGCTTAAAATTTTTAATGCTCAAAGTTATTGATAATTGTGATTGAGCTTACCTAAGATAATATAATTATGGTGCTTGTTGATTCTAATTTACTTTCCCAACAACAATAAGAGTTAGAAACTTTATTTTGTTTGATAAAAAGTTCTCCAAAATATACCAATAAATTGAAACAAACAAGTTATTTGTCAAACAAATTTCCATGATAGACCAAACATGTTATAAATCCTTCAATTCTCACTAGTAAATTATTATTATTATTATTATTATTATTATTATTATTATATATTTGTCCTACAATTAGTTTGACCTTTTCTCTAAGCCCAAGCTAAGGAATATGGAAAGAACAAAACATCAACCTAATTGTAATATCTTAGCATCATAACATGTGTCACCAACCCCAACATTAATGACAAGTAGATCCTATATGGAATTTGGATCTTTCCATATTAAAATCACCAAATGTCATGGAATGGTTAGCATAAATTTTTTCATTGCTGGATCATTAGGAGTAAAATTTGAAGCATATTAACAATTCTCTAACAATTATCTCATTTTTTCAAATCATTTATCAATTTCTTTATTGCTACCTTCAAAAATGTTAATTTTTCCTTTAATAAGATTAGTGCTAGCTTAACTTTGTTGACTTAAAATGAATTAATATATGTGGTGCATTGAATTATTAATTTTTTTAAAATTATTTATTGAATTTATTGGTGTGCCCATGGCTCTGATGGAAATGACAACTTTATTCTTGATTTTAATATTTATCATTAGTTGATTGAGCCACTTAACATTTTTCTCACATTTAATGACAATAAAACATTAGCATGAGATGTACTTAATAATGTATACTCTTTGTACTATATATGTTCATGTATTGTTGAAAAAACATAGAAGGAGGATGTTAATTTTTCTATTATTGATATTTTCTCCATTAAAATTTTTTGGCTCCGATATTATTGTATACTACTAATCTCATTAATAACAACGTGTTGCTTCACTTTATAAATGATATCAATAGAATAAAAATATTTCTACTATATTATTAAGAAATATAAATGTCTAAATCATAGTCTTCTTGGAAATATCTTTATAATAAATCAATATCTACTCTTTGATGTTCTCCCTTTCATAATGAATTATTCATTAAAAATTCTAACCAAGTGGTAAAGTTATGGTTTTTATAGTGAGTTAATTAAATCATGTATGAGGTTAATCCTTGAGTACAAAAAGCCCTAGTAGAAGAGTGCATTTAAAGCCTATTCTATATACATGATAATCTTATTGTTATTGATCTGCTCACATAGATCAAAGGATCCATCATAAGGATTCATAACAAGCTTCTTGAATCCTACTATAATAGGATGTAAAAGAATTTTGTCAATTAAGAGTGGAGACTCGTGATAGTTACACCAAAGAGTAAGCAAGTTCTTATCTTTCAAAGAAAAAAACTGAATGAGATTTTATAACTCATCTCATATGATAACACAAGATTTTTATTATAAGAGGTCAAGTTAAGTCGGTTAAGAATACTGAAGACTGTGAGTTGGTCAAATAACATGAAAAGAATGAGTAAAAGTACCAATGTTAAAAGAGTTTTGGATTAAGTTGAAGTGAAAGAGAACTTTCAATGATAAAAATACCTTGCATGAATGTTGTTGATCTCATTTTTGGATAAGGTTAACATCCATCGTTATCTTAGTGATTAGGATCCATAATTTTAGGTTAGAAGCTTCTTAATTTATCACTCAGAATACCACACATAGTAGCTAGGTGTGTAACTAAACCTAAAATCAAAATCAAATAACAAAATTAAATCAAACAAAAATTCTAAAATTAAAATCAAACTTAATAGGCAAATACCTTTGGTTGAAAGCCTAGGTCAGCTTATTGAGCCCCATTAGGACTTGATCAAATTCAATTAGGTCAAGCTTCCCCTGATAAAGTCCAAATTTATTAAAGTTTAACTAAATACAATATACCTAGATTCAAATTTAGATTCAATTGAATCTAGATTAAGGTAATTAGGATGGTTGACCTAATTAATCTATTCAAGCTTAGAATTACATGCATCTAAGCAAAATTAAATCAAACTAAAAGAACATAATCAATGTGTAAGCATAAATAAATCCAAAAAAAAGTTAGACTAGGTTCAAGGTGGTCAACGAGGCCATTTAACCTAGAGTTGAGCAATATAGGCCCCACCAGACCCAAAGTCAACCTATTAAAATTATGTCATTCGAAAAGCTCAAAATCATCATATGAACTTAATCAAATATGAAATTAAATAAAACTGATAATAACGGCTAAATTGACTAATTGGGTCACTTGACCAAATGGGCTCAAATGAACCCTATTGGACCAAATTTAAATTAAATTGAAATTAAAATAAATTAAATATTTCAAATCATTTCAAATTCATATTTAAACATAATCCAATCTTCCCTTAGGTATAATCTAACTAATTTGGTCATTTTACCCAAGTTAACTCATCTTGGCTCATTATGCCCATTTTGGGTCAAAATAGGTGGCCAAAATTAAAATAACTTCAAATTAACTAAAATCAATTGCTCTAAGTTATCTCAAACACTTCATTAAACATGATTGAAATCCAAACACACCTTGATTTAGCCAGATTGATCATATGACTAAATTGAATCTAACTTAACCCATTTAGGCCAAATTGATCAAACTTGGGTCAAACTCAAAATTGACCCAAATTTAAAAAAAATTAATTAACCCAAATTACTAAATGATTATTCAAACACAATTAAAGTTTTATCCAAATGATTAATTGGGCCATTTAAATCCATTATGGCCCACTTTGGTCAAAGTAGGTTAAAGTGCGTCAAAATGGGTCCAAATCATTCCAAAACTAAATAAATTCAATTTGATTAAACTTAAGGGAATTAAATAATCAATAGGACATGGGTAAACTTCATTTCAAACCCAATGATCCATCTCAAACTTTTAAATCAAGTCCAAATTAACTATGTCAACATGGGTTGACCCATAGTCAAAAATTAAGCTAGGATTAGGCAAATCCGTAGCCTAATCCTCCATGTGTGAACTAGTCTCTCAACCTTGATGGTTTAATAAAAAATCAAATAGAAGAGGATTAAATGCAATGAAAGAAATTTTACAAATGAACCAAAAGCCTTCAATCCTCCCAAACTTCAACTCATATCCCCACTTAATTGACTTAGGCACACTCTTCAGTCAATTAACCACCTCCCCATAACATTTCTAAGCTTCAAATCTTTATAGCCGCCACCTCCAAGCTCCTATAATGGGGGGAGAAGCTAGCCATCTATAAAGCACACCTCCAAGCTATTTTAGAGAGATTATACACTTCTCTCACAATCCTTGTAACCTAACTAATCAAATTAAGCCATTCCCTACCATTCTTGACCACCAAAACTTAATTTTTTATCAGGCTCTGATGAAGGGCATCGACTTTAGTTTATGGGAAATTCATGAGGAGGCAAAGGCGGGGACTTCATCCAAGTTTTGTCTTAGTCTAAGGAAGCTTTTTAAAACAAGAAATCCACTCAAAGTTGGTTTGAGTGAAGTATTGAATCTAAACCATAGCTAACCATAGGGCATTGATGTTTATAAAATGAAATCAAGTATTTTAGAAAAGAGTCATACATAAACCTTGTAATTTTTATTTTAAAGCTTTCCTATTCAAAAAAGCCTAAAATTTAGGTGATAATCATTGAAATTTTGGCTCAAAATAGAGCTGAACTCTATTACTCGTCGTCGATATGAGAGAATACGTCTAGACCTTCTATTTCTTTTGATTAGAATGGATGGCCCATATTAGGTCACTAATTAATTCAATCTTTTAATTTGATCATGGATTGCATATAGAGCATCTCAAATGATTCTATGTTTTTCCAATGTAGCTGAGGTGGATCCACTGCAGACCAATCGCATGGGGAAACACGGAAAGGCCCATCTAGTCAGCATTGAGTTAGTGTTAACTCAATTAAACAAAAAAATCTAGATTGCTGAATTTTTAAAAAGCTTTAAAACACCCAAAACTTTAGAAAGTCATAGAAAATAAAATACCCAAAGAAAATTGCTATTAAGCCTTTGTTGAATATATCCTTTCAAGAGGAATCCAATGAACCCAAAATTCCTAATTTTTGTTTAGTATTTTGTGATTAATTTATGTTTGCTTGAAAATCACAAATTTTTTAATTAAGAATAAAATATTAATTAAATGACATGAAATTCTTAGTGATTGAAATTGATGCTAAAACCTACAACCATAAAAATTTCAAGTCAAAATGATGAATAAATTTAAAGTTTTTTATTTTTGAAGCTCAAATGTCTAATTTTAAGAAAATATATAAATAAAAATTAAGAGAAATTACTAAAATAGCTCAAACCACTTTATTTAACATCTATAAAGAAAACTATTTAAGCTCTTTTATTAAACCTCAAAATCATAATTATGAATATTAATTAACCTTAATTAATTTATTTAATTAAGCTAAATTTTAAAATTTTGTAATAAATCTCTCAATTATCCAAAAAATATATAAAAGACACATCTCTAATTTCATATTTCAGAAAGGAATCTAATAAAAATAAAAACCCCAATTCATATTTGGTAATTTTATATTAATTTAAGTTTTAATGAAAATAATCAAACTTAATCACACTTAAAATAATGATTTGATTGACCTAAAACTTTGGAAAAAAGAAATGGACCTACCAAACATTAAAATTTCAAGAATTATTGATTAATAAATTAAAAGTTAAAAAGTTTCCATGAATTAATTGGAATAAAGTCAAGAAAATTAGGGAAACACATGGAAATTTCTTAAAACATCATAATTAAATCAAAGAATACTAAGAAATAGTAATTGACCCTTTGGAACTTGATAAACCCCAAAATCATATTACATAAGATTTAATAGATCATTAAAATCAAAATCTAATTTAATTTATTAGAGCCAAATTTCAAGGAATATATAGTAAATTAAATATTAAGCCAATGTTTTAAACAAATTAGACTTAGAACCTCACTACCAAACCCTAAATTAGATCAAGAAAACATAATTTAATTTTAAATTTAAATCAAATGGAACCTAATAAATCTAATTAATCATTAATTGGAATGTAATTAAATTAATTTTGTGGAATCAAAACAAATCAACCTAAATCATCAATCACTAGTTGAATCGTTAACCAAAACTAATCATATGCAATCAAATTAAAATAAGCTTCAATTAAAGTTAACTAATCAATTTAAATCATCTTAAAATATAATCAATCATATAAATAAAACCATAATAAATTTGATTAAGATTGGATTAATTCTTTGATTTAATAAAAAGTAAATTAACTATAATTGATTTTTAATTGAATAAAGCAATTAAGCTAAATACCTAATTAAATTAAATGTACTATTAATTCAAAATTTAATTAAAGTCAATTACTGGTCAAACTAAAGGTTAATCAATCATTAACTCAGTCTTAATTGAGTCGATTCAAATCAAACATGAGATTAACTTAAATGATCATAAGTTAGCTTCGATTATGTCAATTAGTTAATCAAAATAGCCATCAAATTAATCTATTCATAATAGACCTGAATAATCACTCAATTATGATTGATTTAATTGATGATTAAATGGAATAAGCTCACTTAGCAAAGCCTTAATTAACCAATCACTTAATCAACTTAATTAATTCAATTAATTATTTAATCCATTTAAACATGCCTAATTAATCATCTTCAAATTTGGATTATCATTTGAACCAAACCTTAACCAAGTTAAAGATGAAACTTCAGAATAAATTAATCAATCATTTACAATAAACTAAATAAACCACTTAAATAAGCCCTAAAAAAATAATTCTAAAGTCAACTAAACTTAAGTTAAACACTTAATTAAGTCCATCATAAACACTCATTAAATTAAGAATCAATCATGCTTAATTAAATCATTACTTTTTAATTAATTAAATTATTAATCCATCATTTAATTAAGTTAACTATGTTAAGATCAAATCATCACTAATTAAATCAAATCAATTAAACATCTAACCAAATTAAACCTTTTTTGAATAAATTTACTCAAATAAGATAAATTATGCTTAATTATTAATTAAATTTTAACCACTTAAATTAATGAATATTGAATTAATCATTCATCATACTCTAATTAGGTTAATCATAATAAACTTAAATAATTATAAATCAAAGTCTAATCAAATCAAATCAATAAAATAAAATAAGATTTATTAATCATACCTTTATTTAATTTATCAATAAAATTTTAATTAACTTTATCATTTGATTTAAATAATAAATAACTAAACTTTAGATGATTAATTTGACTGATTAAAAATCAACATTTAATTAAGTCATTCAGTTAAACTTCACGTAAATTGAACTAATCAATTAAACTTAAACTTCAATTTGTTTAATTAAACTAAAATTATCTAATTAAACTTTAATCATTTAAACCTTTAATTGAATTTTAAGTAAATTAATCCATTATTTAATTAAATAAGTTATTTTAAACAAGACATACCAAGAAAATCATTAAGTCAATCATTCAATTAAACCCTTGACTCAATTAATCATCCAATTAAATTAATCTTGCAAAATTTAAATAATCTTTAAATAAACAAAATAATCAAACATTAATTTGATTTAATCAAGTCACTTAAATATGATAAGTTAAATTAAATAAACTTTAACTATATGAATCAAGAAAATTAAACATAAATATTCAACTAAATCAAATTTACTTAATCAAACTAAATTATAACTAATTCAAATAAATAATTGAATAAAATATAATCAAATTCAATCAAAGTAAATATTCAATTTACTTAATCAAAATAAATAAATCATCAAACTAAAGTAAATAAATATTAATCATCATAATAAAGATTTTACTAAGCAATATACTCTAACTTACTAAATATCCTTAATTAAATAAAAAAATATTTTAATATAGTTATGAGAGCAATCAAACCTAATCAAAATATAAAACCACTAAATTCAAATAATAATAGAACTAACTTGATCAACATAAATTAAGTTAATGAAACCTGATAGAATTAATCAATGGAACCTTAAATTAAAATAAAACAAATTAAAATAGAATAAAATAATCAACCTAAAATAGTGAACATTTAATTACTCTTAACACACCTAAAGAATTTAGAATTTCTTAAGTTAGACTTCGTGTTTTAAGTCATTCATCTTTATAAAAATTTCTAAAGAAAAAATAAACAATCAAATCAAAGAAATATCCTCACAATCATTATAATTAATTTAAAAAAAATTGCATAATGCCCCTAATCACCTTAATCCAAACGATAATTAAATCAGTCTAAACAATACAAGCTACATGAAACAATAAGTTTAATGAATTTAACAAATATTTAAATGGAAGCTAAATAAGAGATTAAAGCATTAATTGAACATTAAAGAAATTTAGTAAAATTGAAATACATTAATCAACTTAAATTAAATATTAGCATACAAAATTCAAACAATAATCAAACCAAATTATTCAACATAAACCATCTAAACTAATGAAACATGATAAACTTAACAAATTAAAATTTAAATAAAAAGATTAAATTAAAAAAATCAAATTATATAAATTATAATATATATATATATATATATATATATATATATATATATATATATATATATATATATATATATATATATATATATATATATATGTGTGTGTGTGTGTGTGTGTGTATTGTGTGTAATCATTGGATATCAAAAAAACTAAACCTTAATCAAAATCAGCCTAACTTGAACATTGATTAAGTTCAAGTAATCATCTAAATAAATTAATTTAAATAAAATAGTATTTATTTAACTCAATTTAAAGTAGTGAAACTTAAGAAATTCAATATGTCTTTGTATAAAACCCAATTAAGCAGATTAATTTTTAATTGAACCTTAAATTGAAATGAACTAAATCAAATTGAAAACCTAATAAACAACATAGAATTTAATTTATAAAATCAAACATTAATACTCAATCTTCAATATCATAATCATAACAAACTGAATTTGCATTCTTAATCAAATCAATCAATCATTCAATTTAATTAAACTTTATCAAATTAAAACATTTGAATAAAATAGATTAATTAAAATTTGTAGATCATTATTTAGACTCTTTCGAGTGAATTTTCACCTTTCTGTGAAGATTTCACTTTGCTATAATTAGTATGTTGAGTATATTATGGCTTACAACAAACAAGGCTTAATCTTCTTTTCACTCTTTAGAACCTTAAATCAACTTTAACATAGAAATGTATTAAAATTACAAATAAAGCTCTAAATCACTAAAATCACTTAAATACCATCTTATGGTAAAATTAAATAAATCTTGAACTCAAATCAAAACTTAAACTTGAAAAAGCCAAGTATAGACTTATCACACTAGTCGTGTCCTTACACACTAGAATACTAGGTCATCAGCCTTAGAACTACTTTATGTTGATGTGTTGGTTATGATATGATTCTTTTTCTTATTTTGTGGTGTACTATTTTAGTCTGAATGATTAGAATTATTTGCTCGCTAATCTGGATGTTAGGATGACATTTTAAATTAACACTATTTTTTATAGGGGGTCGTGCTTAGAAGAACCATTGTAATAAACAAATATTATAAATATTATTTGCTTTATAGGTGCTTAAGTCTAAGCATAGCCCAATAGAGATGGGTTTGACATTCTCTAAAGCTAAGCTGATCTTTGCAACATAATTCTCTCTTATTTACTTTACTCATCACTATTTTGCAAGGCTCAAGACTTCTCTTTTAGAATTTTAAAATATAATTTTATCCTAAAATTAGGATATGATCTATGAAGTTTAGGATTATTAGGAGCTGGCTATATCTATTTGGTGGTCCCTTATGGAGCTTAAGGAGGTCCTTGAAGAAGGTGAAGATCTTAAAATTAATGAAAGTCCCATAGATCAAACTTACTGTTCTAGGCTGGGTTGTATAAGGGCAGGGCTTGGTGCTCATTTTTCTATTTCCAAGGTGTCCAATGGTACCTGGCCTCACCAGCTTATTTATTTAATTAATTATGGTGTGATTTATTTTGGAGTGTGTAATAGAACTATAAGTTTTTCATAAATTTCTTTCTGTGATTGCTTATATGAAAAGCCTGGTTTGCATTAAGCTCATAGGATAAATTTAAATTTTCTACCCAACTTAATTAAATAACTCAAATATAAAAAATAACTCATAAACTCACTAATTAAAGCCTTAGAAATAAATATTAAAAGTAACCAAAACCCCTAAAATTGTGAAACATGTTTCTTCATCTTTTATGAATTGGATCGTCTCTTATTGCACATAATGTGGCATCTGACCTGTGCGGATGACCACCCTTTCTAGGAAAGTCTATCTTCTCTTTTGATTTAATACATAACCTATTTCTAACTACATCTCATTGTTGACCTAACTTTTAGAGTGAGATTGACCATATCCTTCGTAAACATAGAATTCATCTAGGCACTAAAGTATTCCTAGAGCTAAGACACTTCTGTATAGGAGAACACTTATCCTAAGCTTAGAGACTCATGGTATCCAACCTTAAGGTTAGACCCCCACAAGGATACATAAGACCCATCTACCTAATCCCAATCAAATTTTAAAGCAAATCAATCCCTCAAAATAAAACCAATTGATCACAAACTTAACTTTAACAAAAACTAAAAGATTCCAAACCTAATTTATCCTATTTGGAATCAATTTGGCCTAATGGCTAAGGTGACTCAACTTGATCTATTTGGGCTAAAGAAGACTAAATCAAAAATTAACTCAATCCAATTAAAATTGAACTCATCCAAACTCATTTAAACCTTAATTGAACTTGATTGAATCTTGATTGTAATCAAATTAAATTAAATTGAACCAAATTATCCCTTAACCCAAGTTGACCCATTTAAACTATATATGGTCAAGATCCAATTCAACTTGATTTAATCTAAATTAAACCAATCCAAACATCATGATCATTCCAAAATATTCAACTGAACATTTTAATTCATTCCAATCAAATCACCAATTGATCCAAAATTAATATGACTTTTGGCCTAAAAGGTCCAAATGAGTCTAAACTCAATCTAACCCAAATTGATTGAAACCAAAACTACCAATCAACTTCAAACTCATCATTGAACATATTACAACACTCAATTGATTCTAATACAATCATGTCAATTGACCCACTTAACCTATTTTATCTTAAAAAATCAAATTGGTCAAATTTAATCAAACATCAAATCAATTCATCTAATCATTTAAAATGATTATTGATCATGAGAAATCACTTAATTACAATCGATGAACCAATTTGAGTCAATTTGACCATTTGATTGTTGACCCAATTTGACCTAAAGGGCCAAAAGGGCAAAACTCATTCCACCAAAATTAAAGCCAATCAATCATAAAATCACTCTTCAATTGCTAACTAATTGATAAATCAAACTATCCAATTACCAAATTGGCCTAAAGGACTAAGGACTATGTTGAACCAAAATACATTCTAAACCATCAACCCAAATCAAAGCCTCCAATTACTTAAATGATTAATCAAACACAACTCAAATCACCATTTTGCCAATTTGACCAATTTGGTCAACTTTACCCATTTGACCTATACAATCATATATGAGTCAAATCCAAATCAACTTCAAATTAAATCAAATTAATTGCACCAATGCATTCTAAATAACCATTTGAACATAATTTAGTAGCCCCCTTCACCCAATTTGGTCAAATAGTCAACCTAACCCATTTGAACCCAAATTGACCTATATAGGTCAAATTGAGCTAAACTCAACCAAACTTAGTATGACTCATCCCTAGGTCCTCATTAACCTCTCGAAGTGGACCCAATCCATGGTGAACCCAGTTCAACCTAAATCAAGTGAACTAAGAGCTCCAAATAAGATGAAATCCTCATTTGGAAGCTCAACCAATCTCCTTTTACCATGATAGTCCTCCTTAGCACTTTTTGAGCAAATACCAACTAACCCAACCTAACCCAAGGCTGTTGGGTTCAGCCCTTGACTAATGAGAGGTCCCTCTCACCTTGGCTAACCCTCTATTCAATCTAAGGGACATGTCCCCATCACTACTGGCCATAAAACTCCATAAGCCAATAGGGGACCTCCACCTCATTAGTCCCTTGTTCTAACCACCCACGCCAGGCCACAAGAACCAACCTCTTTAGTTGGCTCCTTTGGGGAAAATGATATACAAATTATCTTGCATTCAAACTCAAAAGAGACCTTACACATGAGCCTAGTTTAAATCTCTTAGCTCCTTAGAGCTCTCAAGCACCACATCATCGATGAGGCCAAGTCTCACTTTAGTCCTAATACCCATACATCCAACTCCACTTGAGCTTCACCAAATATAAATTAACCTCACCACCTTACGAGCTGAAATGAATCCACTCCCACTCATTTGATGAGACCACTTCCAACTTTGAGCTTCATGATGTGAGAATGATCAAGAGTGGTAGCTCAAAACTTTTCAATGGCTTTACATCTTAATTTTAGTCATTAGGTCATTCTATAGCTCCAGTGAGATAAATTCATGAACTTTAGAAAATAGTATAATTTATGGTGCTTTAAAAAAGATTTTTTGTGTTTGGTGTTGATCTAATCATAAAATCTCATTTAAAATCATTTCTGTCATTTTATTCAATTCAGAATGAGCTCGAGCTCAAATCTAATGGCAATAGATAGACTATGTCTATCTCTCAGTTGATAATGAATCATTCACCATCCATTTAGAGATTAAAACTAATGGTTGTGATTAAATGCATTAGATTTATCCAATTTATTATTTTTATCTATGGGATTAGTCTCTGTCATCGATCTAGATAATCGAGATGAAAGCATCCGCTTCGAGTAGCCATGCATGACGATTTGAGTAGCCAATCTCATGGAACTATATGGAAAACCACGTCACACCATTGTAAATAGATTAATTAGGATTTAAAATATATTTTAACTAGCCAAAACTTTTGAAAATAATAACTAATTATATAAATTTTTTTAAAAATATAAATAAATTTATTTTAGAAATCTCAGACAGATGAAAATCTAAGAAAAATAAAAGTACTAATTTTTATTAAGTGAATAGTGATTAATTATGATTTAAAATTTTACTTAATTAGTTTAATTAAGCCTTAATTTCTTGGCCAATTGACTTGTACTTTGGCATGATTATTTCATGGGATGACTTCTGCCTCTTATAATTTTTTAAAGGTAATTTGTTAAGTAATTTTGAAAATTTAAAATTTCAAATCATGATTAGTCATTTTGTACATTTAAAAATTATATAAATTTAAGAAAATTATGAAATTAATTATGGAAACTTAATCATTCATTAAAATAGTAAGGGTGATCAGAGATATTAATTAGGACCCTTGGTTCTAATAAATTCTCAAAATCACCAGACTTTTATTTAATTAATTAAAGTAGTAATTAACCTAGAGCTTACAAAAACATAGTGATTAGTGTAAATCATTGAAAATTTTGACCGAACCTCTTTGTACTCAGCTAATAAAGAGATTTTCAATAAAATTAAAACTTCAAATTGGTTTGGGGTAATTGATTATTTTGAGTTTTATCTATTTATTTAATTAACACTTAATTATAAGCCAAATTGCATTAGAATGTTTAGGACATGTTTATTTCATGTTTATGCATCTCTAACATCTTTCCTCAAAATTCATGTAGTCTCGAGGGGGTCTTTGATTACCTCACTTCTCTAGTTCAACAACAGCACATACTTGTACAAATTCAATATACTAATGTATGTATATGCATAGACATAATTTAGTTAATTTCTTCTACAAAATTCATATATCATATCTTATATAATATGAATTATATGTATTAATTCATTTAATGCATCAAGTGTGAAATAATTAAAAGATATATGTATATTAAATTTAGTTATTCAACTAAGCATATTATTTAATTAAATGAATATTGAAGAATGATGAAATTTAAGAAAATACCATTAAATTAATCATTATTTGGTTTTATTAATCTTAAGATGTATTTCATGTTTAGATAAAACTCTTAAGTCAATCCACATAGAGTTTAATAAAGATTTATAATACTTCATTAAGATGATTAAAATCATAAAAATCAATTTCTTAATTTCAACCTATGATTTCATTTCCCTTTCTCTCTTCATAATCTTAAAATAAAAATGAAACCTAAAATGAAATGTATTAAAAATCCATTCCAATTATTAAATTACATAAAGTGTAATCATCTTTAATAAAGAACTTAAGATCACAAAAAAATTCAAACATTAAAATAAGTCACATCTTACAAGAGATTAAGAGTAAATATAATGATGCACTTAATTTGATATTGACTTCATTGTGAGTTAAAGTTCACTGCACAAACATTGTGGGTGAATGAATTTCACTTTAGTTCTCAAATGATTAACTTCATATGAAAAACTTTATATCTTATAATTTTCTTGATTTTTTTTATATTTTGTTAGAATTAAGTATGGAACTATTTGCAATAGAGCTTCAAACATTTCAAATGATAATATTCTTTCTAATTGAGATCTTCAATCAATAAGGCCATCAATGAGGTATTCAAATCCTGTTAACTTTGTTTATTTACATTAGATGATTCCGCCTATGATTTATGGCTCATTTAAATTGTTTGAGAATTTATTAGGTTTAAATTTGTCAATTATAATTTATCACATTATAAACCTTGTCAATTATACTTCCAATGTATTGGATCAGGTTTATGATCATAATTTAGGCATTTAAAATAATAATTTACATATATTAAATTATTTTTTGAATGGCCATGTAAATAAAACAAAATGAATTATCTTTTTTGAGCATGAATATTTAACTTTCAATCAATCATGTTAACTCAAGATCATGTGTTAAACTGACTTACAACTCCACATCATAGGTGAAGCATTTAAGAGAAAGTGCATGATTGATAAGTTTAGGTTTATCCTTAGAAAGGAGACTATTACATTTAAAAAAATGATTGATGATTGAAAACTTGAATGATTCTTAAAATAAGAGTGAACTTGAGTTAACTTTGATTATTGTCCACATAGTATTCTTAAATCATTTGATTGAGCATTCAATGCAAATTGAGTGCATTTAGGAGTTCTTTTCAAGTTTACTTTATAATTCCTGGCACACTCATATTATGCATTTGTATGAATTTTAGTACAATTACTTGATATATTTGCACGCCTTTCAATATCAAGCAATTTGACTTGCCTAATATCCTTAGACACTAGCTTTAGGAGTTAAGCACATATGCCAAGACATAAGTAGATAATTTCAATTTCAGTGATTTTCATACATTTTAAGAGATTTGCATGCTTTTGAAACATTTTAAGCTAAGCTTGAAGAACTTCTCATAAAGCATGTAAATAATTAAAAGATACTTGCATGCTCTTTGGGACATTAACTTTGAGTTAATTTCTTCATGATTCATGAATGTAATTAATCCCATTATTCATTTAGATTTTGAGGCATCAACTTTTATGTGATGCCCAATTATTTTATTTCATTTGAAAATTTTTGATTGTTTGCATGCATTTTAATATAATAAATTTGAAAATGAGAACACCTCAAAACAAGATTCAATTTTTTAAACTATTTGCATGTATTTCAGTGTAATGGACTTTAATACAAAGTTATCTTGAGATGTGTGCATACTTTATACCTTTAAGCTATTTGCATACATTTCAATGAAATTATTTTGAATATCAAATTGCCATGCAATGCATGCAAAATAAATTTATTTCGAGTTTTGATGGATTTTGTACTTAAGTTACTATGAAGGGTATTTTGTAATGCATACAAAGTTCATTCATAGTCTCATTATCTTCATGACTAATGATTCAACGAGTTTCCTTATTTTTATGACATATTATTTAATGTTCTCTTATTTTTATAATTGTTAATTAATGTAGTATCCATGGGAGTCAATTTCAAGATATATCCTCACATCCATTTCATTTCCAATGTGTGTTTGTGAGTTTTATGCATTCATATGAGTTTTTTGTCTGTTCCAAGCAAAGTAGTTTCTTCACTCATTTTTATAAGTCCCATTTGATTCTTGAGTATTTAGTTTTTTATTTTATTTTGTAATTTTGTATTTATATTCAATTCATAGTTCTTTTATTTAAGTTATTGTTTAGTCTAAGATCTTATAGCCTTTTGGTGTACAGGGAACCACTTGAGAGCTAGGCATTCCCACCTCCTAAAATGCATGGTTGTGCCTTTAACACTATGATCAAGATATTTGTGTATACACCTTACTTAGAAGAGTGCACATGTGCCTTCAATAACTTGCACAAAAACACAAGCAAGAGATTTTCTAGTTGCATTGAAACAACAAGTGTGAGTACTTAATTTGCAAGCATTTTTTTCATTACGTTGGAATAATATGAACTATTCTTATTTTTCTTTGACTTCTTTTGTAGTTTTTTTTCACACATAAATTTAGGAAATGTTGAGATGAGTTCAAGAGCAAGATCTAATGCAAGGTAGAGAGGTGGTTTTATCACTAGAAAGATTCAGAGAAATTGACAATTAATGAGATCAAGATATTTGTGTATTAAGAAGAGTGAACATGTTTCAATAACTTAAAAAAAAGAAAGAGATTTTCTATGATTGACAAATAAGAGAGTACTTAATTTGCAAAATGGATTTTTTAATTGAATAATATGAAATAAACTTATTTTTTCGAATTCTTTTGTCATTTTTATAATAGAAATGAGATTTTGAGAATAGATCAATGCAAGGTAGAGAAAATTTATTTTTCTTAGAGATGAGAGCAAGATTGACAGAAGTAGAAGATAAGATAGTGAAAGAAGAGGACATTTAATAATCTTAAAACAAAAATACAAGAAAGAGATCTATTCTGCATTACAAAAAGTGAGACTTAAGATTTGATTTTTCATTGTGGAATTTGAATATTATTTTTCTCAAGTAGCACAGAGAAAAGTCAAGAGAGGAGAAGAGAGAGAGAAGAGAGAGAGGGAGAGGCTAAAATGCTTAATCTAAGAAAAGAAAATATTTTTATTCTTTTCTTCTTTTTTAAATAAATACTATAAAAATATAAGACAAAATTAATGGGATAGAAAATTAATAAGATAAAATGAAAGAGAAATAAAAAAATAATATATAGAAAAAAATTAAATTAAGAAAAGAAATATGTTAACCTAATTATTGAATGAACATAAAACAATATTATTATTTCATTAAAATCAGATGAAAGATTAAACATTGAATTATTTATAATAAACAAAATACTTAAGATATTCCTAAAGAAAATTTTTATATCTAAGTAAAAATATCTAAAAGACTATCTTATAATATTCTCTACACATTTATAAAAAATATATACTCCATTATACCAAAAAAGTAAATTTATTTAAGATTATTTTTTCGTAAATCTATATTATTTAAAGCTTTGAAAACAAATTCAAGACTATAAGAAGTATAACATTATCATAAAATCCATAAATATTTCTAGATTATTATTAAATCTAAAAACCATATAAATTTTTATCACCAAAAGGCTTCCCATTATTATATATAGTATTTGAGTAAAATCTAGAAGAAGTAGATTTTAGTCAAGACATTTCAACAACAAATTTTTGTTGTTACCTCAAGAGGTTGTCAATCACTCAAACAAATTTGAGGTTTGTTAATCCATTTTTATGATATTCTTACCTATATTAATTGCTTGGATATTTGACCTTCTTTTTTTTTTTTTGCAAATCTATGGTATTAGTATAAAATCTAATTTAATGAGTTCCACTATGTAGCCTAACCATTATCCATTGTGTGAATATCTCTAAAAATATTTCTGAGTGAAAACCTTGGTAAGAGAGTACTCCACTTTAAGAAAATTGAATCTTACTTTCATACAAATAAAATTTTATATAACCTTTATTTTTATGTTAATTATTTATGATAAATCTAGTTGTTTATTTATCAAAATTGAAAATAATTTATAATCTTAAGAACTTTTATTAGTTATAAACATTTTTCTTATATATGCATAAAACTTGATGTTTTGAGGCTAAAAGATCTTTGACTATAGAGCTTAAATTGTAAGTAGAGCTTGAAACTTAATTGATCATCTTCCTCATCACCTAAAGTTCTTTTGCTTGAATCTTACTTATTTCTTTCATTATATTTTTCTTTTCTCTTCTATTATCTTTTCATCATTCTTTTCACATTTTAAAATCACATCATGACACAAATTAGTCACCCAAGACTATCAAAAAACTTAATTAGTAAAGCTCTAGACCTTAAGATCCATGAATGAAATAAGAATTAGAGAAATATTTTGAAGGAGTAATTCTCATGTTTTTAAATTAATAAATAAATACAGCCATAATGAATCAACTGCAAAATATCAAAAAAATCTGCCCCACTTAATCCTACTTAGATTTAGGGGATGAACAATTCATTAAAATACCACCAACTCATAAGAATATAGGAAGAAGAAACAATAATTATAGAAATGTTAAAGATTTTAATAACCCATCTTGAAGAAGTAAAATTGCATCACTTATGATGACATCCATGACTTAAACAAATTCTTAGATTGATTAGTTTAAATGGATGAATTTTTGATTGTAAAAAAGGATTACCAAAGAGTAACTTTTACTAAGATCAAGGTGGCTAGACATGCTAAAATTTACTGGATAAATATACTAGGTAATGAATAATGGTTAGGTAGGATCAACTTAACATGAATAAAAATAAAGGAGATGTTTAAAGCTAAATATTATTTTATGCACCATGATAAGACTAGATAATTAGTTAATTATTTTAAGACAAGGCGATCTTTATGTAATATATAAATACTTGTGAAGACCTAGTATCTATAAGTAAATATGTTGATAATAAACTAACAAACAAATTTGTCATAGGTATTAGAATTGAAATTAGAAATGTGGTTGAACTATTTGATACAAACCTTAGATGAAGGCTCTTATGTTTTTATTAGTTGAATAATAAAAGAAATACTTCTATCTCAAGATCAAAGAGTCAAATTCAATCTAATCCATAGTCTATCATTATAACACTCCAACTATTAACATAACTCAACCCAATGCTTCCACTAATGGGAGATCTAAGAACTATAAAGACATAATCTATTTCAAATGTCATAAGAAAGGATAAAGGTAAAATTAATGCAAAAGCTCAAATCCTACTCTTAAATAAAACTAAAGAAGTAGTGAATGATAGCCTAGAAGAAGTTTAGAATGACACCTCACTACTTGATGAAGAGTTTAATGATGAGCCTGATAAATGATATACCTTATAAATAAAAATGTGGTTTAAGATTTGAGAAGAAAAAATATTTTTATATGTGTATGAGAAAAGATGTTAAACATAGTAGGAAGTTTAATAAATATTAATTTTAATATATAATTTTAGCCAACTTAAAATTATAACCTTTTTTTTATTAATCAATCATTCATCTCTCCTACATTAATAGATGTTTAGCTCCCATTAAGATGATGAAGATCAAATTTAGTGAAGTCCTCCATATGACATTGCTTATGTTTTGTTAGGATGATCTTAATTATATGATTTAATGGAAATTCATTATGGTAAAGAGAACACCTATGTTTTAATCACAATAATAAACCATCAAAATTTTTTATCTATCAAGCCTTTAGAGAAAACATCTTTATAACACATAAGTCCAACCTCTAACACTAAAACCCATTATTAAGAAAAGACTCAAACTTTAATTGATTATGAAAATAAACCCTGATAGAAATAGTTTTATTTTAATTTTAATCCTAACTTATCTACTTTGTCTTCTTTAATCTTTGGGATAAAGACCATAGATTTGATATTATAAAAAAAGATTTTGATCCAACTAATTTATATTTTACAAGTAAAAGTTGCCTAGATTTTAATAATAGTAACATAATGAGATCACATTCATCCTTTCTAAATGATGTAGCTCATGGTGAATTACCTCCTCTAGAACTATTCAACATAAATATTAATTCCATATTTTACATTATATAATGAATTTCTGAATATACTAAAATTAAGGCAATCTAACTAAAAATTTATCTATTATTTTTGATAGATTAGTTTATTGAAAATTATATCAATTATAATTGTGTAAGTTGAAAGTTACATAAAAAAAATTTTTATAAAACCATCTTATGTTTTATCTTTAATAACCCAAAATAAGAATGAACGTGGATGATATGTTAGATGTAATATCCACAATTAATAATTTTAAAATTGATTTAAATAGTGTTTATTAATAATGTTGGATTCAATCAAAGATATATAAAATTAGCTTTAAGACCCCTAATGACATTGAATGGCTCTTTCTAAAATTCCCTAGGATGTTCATGAGACTTATGAAGATAATCCTTAAATCCTTTATAAAAAATTTCTAATTGTATACTTTAATAATATTTATTTTTTTTTAAATAAAGTAGATCGCCTTTATCATCTTTGAATAGTTTTTGAAACCCTTATAAATAAAAATTACACATCAATTTGAAGAAATATTTTTTTTTTACAAATTAAGGTGATTTTCTTAAGATTTATTATTTTAATAATTATAATAATACCTGACTCTACCAAAGTTAGATTTAGATTTATTAAGAGTTTCATCATGTTTAATTTTCATGGCCTAACACTTTTATAGATGAATCATCAAAAATTAGAACTATTATAGCTCCAATTATAGATGTTTGTTGACCTTATTTAAAACTTTGATACAATTAAGATTTTAATAACTTATGTCTTTAATTTAAGCTTCCTAATTTCTCTAAAACTTTCAAAGTGACTAGTAAGGAATCTAGAGTTAGAATTAGTGGAATATTAAGTTAGATAAATTATCCTATAGCTTTATGAAGTGAAAACTTAAATGAGACAAAAATAATGATAAAAGGCATATGAACATGAAAGCGTGGATCTTGAGAAGATTTGCCAATGGATTTTATCTTACGAGTGCCACACACAACTAAAGAAATGATAACATTTGTTTATAGTTGAAACATTCTCTAAGATGACCATTTCTTATCCTACATCAAAACTAATGATATTTCCATATTGCTAAATTATTAAAAATTTAAGATTTAAATGACTTTTACCATATTCTTTTTCTACTTTCTTTGAGTGACTTGTGATGAATTTAGAATTAGAATTGGAAAATATTAGTAAGAAATCATCTTTAGCTGTAGTGAAAACTTAAATGAGATAAAATAACAAAACATATGATAAAGAGTTTTATATCATCATTCAATCTTTGAGATACTAAACCTCTTACATAATGAGTTCATTCTTAAACATAGATCATCATTTCTAAATTCATAAACACCTAATGAAAGTTAAGTAGATGCCAAATGAGCTAAATTTTCAATGTCTTTAAACATATCTTAGAACTAAAACAAACATCCTTATCAAGAGTAACATTGACTATTTCTTCTTTAAAACTTGAAATTTTTATTTAATCTATGCTTAACACTTAAACAAATCTATAACTTTAAATGTGACATTTTATGTCATTAATTGGTATCTTTAAGGAAAATAACTTTGTATCAATAGATCTTCTATTAAATAAATTATTTATTATTAAATTACAATTAGAAGGAATTGATCATTTAAAAGATAATATAATTAGTTTAATAGAAATCAATTTTTTGGCCATATTTTAAGAGAGATGTTTAAAACTTATTGCTTCGATGTTTGACATGTAAACAAGTAAAGCACCAAATAAAATTTGGCCAATATAAATTTATCTATTCCAGACCTTGAGAAGATTTGTTAATGGATTTCATGTTAGGATTGTCATGGACAACTCAAGAAAATGATATCATTTTTGTGGTAGTTGATAAATTATCTTAAGATGACCCATTATCTTGCTTTAAAGCTATTTATTCTCATCACTAAATTATTTGATAAAATTTTAATGACTTTTACTCTATTCTTAAGCTTTTTTTCAAAACCTTCAAAGTGACTTGTGATAAATATTGAGAGTTATAATTAGTGAAATATTAAGTCAAAAAATTAATCTTATATCTTGCAGTGAAAACTTAAATGAGGCAAAATAATGATACTCCAAACATAATGGAGAGTTTTATGCAATCATTCAATCTTTGAGATACTAGCACCATTACCTCTTATATAGTGAGTACATTCTAAACATAGATCATGATGTCCTTACATTCATCATCAACCAATGAAAGTTAAGTAAAAAATGTGCTAATATTAAATGTTTTCAATAGTATATTTTTATTCTTAAATAGAAGCCTAGAATTAAAAATAATCTTAAAGATGTCTTATCAAGGGTAGCTTCTTCTTTAGAACTTAAAATTCTATTATTTGAATAAATTCAAGATGGTTACCCAACTTGTCTTAATTTTCATTTAATCTAAGCTTAACACTTAGACAAGCTTGTATCTTTATATGTGACATTTCATGTTATCAAGGAAAATAACTTTGTATCCCTACATTCTCTTAGAGAATATTACTAAATTACATTTAAAAGAAATTGTTATCATTTAAAAAAATAAGATAATATTTAATAGAAAATTAATCTTTTCTATCTTTTAAGAGATGTTTAAAACACTTTTTATGGCTTAATGTTCAATATGATAAAGTTTTAAAAATAAAAATTTTAAATAATATGCTACCTTATTTATATTGGTAGACTCATATAGATATTAAAATGATTTATTTCATTATTGCCAAAGTAACTAAGAATTAATATTATTTTGTGGTACTTGATATCTTAAATTGATTTATTTATTGGAATTAAAACTAATTACTTGACAAAAAAACAATTTTACTTTCCACTCTTAAACTATTGGTCAAATTGAAATAGTAAATCAAACCTTAGGGAACATACTTTGATATTTTATAGGAGAAGTTTAGAAGATTAATACTTGCATTTGCAAATAATTGAATTTGCATAGAGTAATACCATATCTAAAATAACTAAAACTTTAACTTTTAAAATATATAATGATCATAATAAGACCTTAATGTAGTAACATCTCATCTTATGTATTTTGATTCAATATTTTATTTTTTTAAAGACTTTCATAGCCTCCATGATACCATAAATATAAATAACCTTAAGTAATGGCAAATATGCTTTCTGGGTAATCATAATCAATCAACAAGAATTTAAACAAGATGTATTGATTCATATTCACCTAGAATGATACAACAACCGTAAGTTTAAGTAATTACATGCAAAATCTTATTGCCCATTCAATGTACATAGAAATATTAGATAAAATTCTTATCACATTGATTTACATGTTGATATGTTAATTCATCAAGTTATTAATATTAAAGATATTCTATTATATGAAAGGTTAACAATTATCCACTTATTTACTCTAACTCTTTAGTAAGATACATAGTTTCCCATTAGAATTCATCATTTTTAAAAGTTGATTATACTATCATTAAGAAGGTGCTCATTGAACCAAGTATTAAGCCTTGATTTTTGTTCATTGGAAAAATAAACCACTTATCAATAATGTTTGTCTAACCAACATTGACTTTGAGACCTTGGCCTCATAATTAATAGAAGATTTCTTAGATTTTAACTCTAAGGAGAAGGGTTTAAGTGACTTTGGGGGAGTTTATATAGCACATCAAAAAATAAAGGATATCAATATCATACAAATCAACATAATCAAATGAAATATCCAACTATTAGAGCTATGGTTAAAGCTCAAAAAGATATCAAAGAATAGGCCTAGCTACAAGAGCCCAATCAATAACCCAATAAAAATCCCATCGCCAAGAAAATTTTAAATGTATTTTGTATTTTAATATGTGTGTTTTTTTAATTATCATCTAGGAGCTTGTATGACTTGCCTCCACTTCATAAATGGCCACCTACCACACTTTTCTATCACCTTTTCCCTCCAATTTTCTTCCAAAAGTCTTAGCCATAAAGTCTTATAATTCATATAAAATGGGATGAGATGCTTGTAACTCTAGCTGTTAAATAAATTATTTTGAGTGAAGTATTATTATTTTCTATATCTTGGTGATTGGTGGCTCAAGTTCATAAAAGTTTTGGTGAGATTAGATAATTATCCTCTGTTCTACTTTATATTTTCTTTTATTCCCTAATTCCTTACTCTAATTTAATTAAGTGTTTCTTTAAATCTTTAACTTTATCTAAGACTGGCTATCACCCATCTCAAATCTCACATATACTCCAAATTCTCATCTAAAGATCTTGACCAAACCTAGTAAGACTAAGACCTAGTTTCATTCTCTACTCATTGACACCCTCATAAACTCCATCAAACCTAACAATTTACTCTAGATCATTAGTTCACATCTTAAACTAACCATTAATATAGTCATCTATCCCAACAAAAACTAATTTTTTAAGGAGATCCTCTAAATCAGCCCAAACTAGCTTAGCCCATGCTACTCTTGAAAGTTCCACTAAAACTATATGTTAAACCCTCTCAAAATTTAACCAAAAGTTGTAAATCTCATATTCATATATTAAATTAAATATCTATAACTTTTTTGTACTCTTAATCTCACCAAAAGGCTTCTAACTACAATTACCTGTCCTTATATATATATATATATATATATATCTTTCTCTCACTTTACATTTTGAATTGTGTGTGTTATATACAACTCTTATGTGCTAGTTAATGAAGTTTTTGGTGACTTCTGAATGCAATAAATTGAAAGAAAGTTCCAAAGAGTTTGGCATCGGTGATTGACCAAAATAGTGAAGAGATTAGTGATCTTGATGCTTAGATCACTTCGGTGAGTGATATAAACTTTTGTTATTAGTTTTAATTGTCTTGTCTCCAATGTTATTTTTTTATGTCTTCCTTAAGGTCTCCAAAGAATGTTTTTCACATAAATTCCCCACTTAAAAGCATTTAATTCTCTATTTGAAGTGCTCGGCTAAAACTAGGTCAAATCAAATCTAGTCATGTTCAAATTAGGGTTTTGTGGGTTTAAACTTCTCAAAATGTCTTTAAAATTTTCAGAATTGTAGTAGACACTCGCAAATTTCATCTGCAAAAGTTTATTGTAGTTTTCCTCCATTATAATACTAGTTCCAAACAATCCTATCCAATTAAAAAGCAAGCTGGGTAGTGCCCAGACTAGCCATGAGAGAAAGTCCAAAATAATTATCTATATAAAACTCTTTATATTGAAACTATATATATATATATATATATATATATATATATATATATATATATATATATATATATATATATATATATATATATATATATATATATATATATATATATATATATATAAAAGAGAGAGAGGCTTGAGCTCAAATTCCTACCAAGTTCTCTAGAACAATCCGGACAAGATTTGAATCACTTTGTTGATGGAAAGCTTTTTTTTTTTTATCTAAAAATCTCTTGAAGTTTGCGTCTTTGATATTCCCATGTTGCTTGTATGGTTCATGGTCAATTCAATTTAAAGTCTTTTTGCTTTGTTTTAAGCAGAAGGGTAATCCATCTCTCTAATCTTTCTTCAACTTATTTGCATTGATACATAGATTTTTTGCTGAGGGCATTGCATGCAAGGTTTGCTTTATTGCTTAGCATTTCCTTGATTATGTTTCTTATTTGGGTTAAAAATCTACTACTTAGCTAGTTGATAAGATAACTGATATATAAAATTTTCTGTCGGTTAAGAGTACTTGCCTTCAATCATTATCATCATGAAATCTTTTGTTTTGATGATTTAACCATTGAATTTCTACTGACAAAGTTTATGTGCTTAATTAGTATGATCTTTTAAGAGACACAATAGTGAATTCCATTTATTGAAATGGATTTCAAATTGATTTCTTACTTTATCTTGAAGGATGGTTAAAGATAATATTATAAGTTTAGTGAGAAAGATTAGTCAGTAAAAAGGCTAAGATGGGTCTTCTAAAATAAGTGCCTTGGGTGAGTCCACTATAATTAATGTTTTGATTATTCCAAGATGGAAATGTGAGTGGCAAGCCTCTGGTGTGAATCTCTATAGCGAGTGTCCAAGATGAGTTCTTCAAATGAGCACCTCTTATTGAATTCATGGTAAAGTTCCTCTTCAAATTAACCATTTTTTATAGGGTTTACATTTTATGTCATGTAGCATATCATGTAGACTTCTATGGGGGATGAGTGTTTTGCAAGCTTTATTTTTCCTAAGAAAAATTGCTTTATAATAATTTTCCTTTCCACAGGTGGGGCCAAGAGACCCCTTGGGTGAGCAATCTAATGGGCATCATGTCTATTCATATCACTTTGACCACACACATCTGAGTGTATTGTATGTACAATATGATAGATTTTATTTTCATTTATTTTAATTTTTAGCCTCCAGCTTATGAGAGAGGGATGCAAACTCTATTTGAATTTTCCTTTTAACATTATTAATACAAATGTGTTTTTGTTGATATTAAAAGATGAATTTGATCTATAAATGTACAAATCAATTGCAATTCTTCTTTTCTAGTAGATTGACCAATTTCATTGAATTTATGTTCAAATCCAATCTTTATGATATCTCCAACTTGGGCCTTTCCTAGTCTAATTCAAATTCAATTCTTCATTGATTTCATGTTCAAATCTAAATGTCTTATAGGATATATGTGTTTGTTACAATTTTCTATAAGCTCATCTTCTAAAGGATCAACCTCTATAGAGTTTTGGATCATGGGTGGGGTTTGTTCCCTAGCATTCATGTTTTGAACTTGGATAGCTAAGTTTATCACTAGGTCATGGATCATATTAAATTTCTCCTCAATTTTTAAGGAAAACGTTTCTACTCTTATATTCAGGTAGTTCTTCTAATCTTGGCTGTTAGATTTAGAAGGCATGTTGACAAAATTGAAAATACAATATAACACTAAATATTTTTTATAATTTTTAATTATGCAATGATGAATGTTAAATTTTAAGGAAACATATGCAAATGAAAAACAAAATAACAAATTAAATATTTCACAAAATGTAAACAATATTACAAAGTATATTAGTATAAAACAAGTGAAATAGAACTAACATGAAATCTTGAGTTATTCAATGTAAGTACCTTATGTTAATTTGAATCAAGTTAGAGTTCTAAATGATTTATTGGATAAATCCATCACTAATGTAGGTGCCACTCAAGTCAAATATGGTTAAGGTAAGTTTATGGTAAATGGTTTGTTTGATTTAGTAGAGCCAAACTATTGACACTAGGTTTTAAGTTCATTGAATTGCCTTAAACATAAGCTGTACCATAAGAATTTGCGAAGAAAAATAAAATACAATAAAAGAAAATTAGTAAATCTAAAGTAATGTAAGATCCTTAATAGAAATCAACTTTGTCCTTCGCAAACATCTTACCAAATGAATAATTCTTATGGTCTCCTAAATTAATTCACCAAACCCATGCTCTAATACAAAATAATGGTGTGGGTAGTGTTGCAATGACTTAAGTCTATCCAAGATATCTAGGTGCCATAAGCTATACCACATGAATTTGCAAAGAAAAACAAAATACAATAAAAAAAAATTAGTATGACAAAAGTATTGTAATAGCCTTAAAGAAAATTGACTTTTTCCTCTACAAACATCTTACTAAATAAATAATTCTTTTGGTGTCATGAACTAATTCACCAAACCCATGCTCTAATACAAAACAATGGTGTGGGAAATGTTGCTGCCACTTGGGTAACTTAATTAGTGAATTAAGGCTATCCAAGATATCTAGAAGAGTAAGAAAGGATCTAATAAAGTTTAATTTGATGTGGTGTTAAAGAAATATAAAGGATATGGGCTGGACAACACAAGACAACAAACAATCATAATTTTGGATCCCAACTTCAAACAATCTGACATATTTCTATAGAAATCCAAATCACTTGAAACAAAAGGAATTTTGTATAATGAAATTTTTTTGCTATTATCTAAAACTTTTTATTAATTTTAGAAAGGTGTAGATATTTTTTAAAGATATTCTTCCATGACTCGTGACACAAACAGTTAGACAAACTCATTACTTTTATAATTAGTGTGGATAGAAGTTCAGAAATCATTGAAACATGACCATAAAAATTAATGAAAATATAGGAAAATTGTTTTGGGAATATTTATGGAAAAAATTATAAAATTTGATGGACTTTAAAGCCATTAAACATCAACCATAATAGCCACTTGTCAGATTAACCATAAAGTTGCTAACCACTAAAACATGTAAAGAACATAATTTTGTTTTGTAAAAAAATTATTGAATTAATTTTATACATACTAGAGGATTTTAAAAATAATTCACAATAAGAATTATTTAAAAACACAAAGTGAATAAATTCTATATCACTCACCTAAGTAGTCTATGTAGAAGACCACCAAATCTCCTATCTTGCTTTGGGCAACAACCTAGCCTTCACCAATAGAGAAACTCCATTAATTTTATTAGAAAATGACATTAAAAATTAATAGATAGTATAAGAAGGGTTTTATTATTGGTTACACATCTCAAATTTAGAATTTGTAGGAAATAGGTAAGATGAGGGCACCGACCACTAACTAGGAATAACTAATCCCACCTATTTCTCCTTAGCAACCAACCATGTCATCTAATTTCAATAATCATAATTAATTAATTGTAATAACATTAAAACTTAATATCTTCCCAAATTTAATTTTTGTGACCCTTAGATTCACTTACATGACAAACATATGCACAAAAATAGAGATATGTTTTAACAATTTCAACAACAAAAAAGTATTACAACGTAAGCACAAAACATAGAATAACATGATTGTAGTCATTCAAAAGATCTTCATTTCCTTAAACTTGAATTTCTTCACATGGATGTTTACATCAAAAGAAATGAAATAAAATAAAAAATAAAATAAATTATTTTTTGGCTATATTTTCGAGGCACTGCCCTAGTCTTCTAGAAGAAATAACTGTCTTACTTAGTTGTTGAATTACAATACATCGCCATGCCACCGCAAGCAAGGCACCAAAGTGCTACCTAACTTCCTGGTCCAGCTGTTAAATTATGGCATAATGTCGCAGTGTCGAGGCGTTGCACTGGCTATTGAGAGGGAATAGTGATCAGCCCACTTCTATAAATAGGAGTGAATAGTTCACTATAGGGATCTTCCTCCCCACTTGACTTCACTTTCTCTGAACTGGTGCTCACATTTCACTCCATTTCTCACTTAAGGTAAAGATTTTATGATTTTGCTTACTAGTTTACCAAAAATCCCACTATTGATCTTTGATCTAGTGTAAAAAACTTAAAGATTTCAAGACCTCTGTGTTGAAATTTTATTCTAGTGTGAGATGAAAACCCCCTCCCCTCCATTGATCTTAGATCCATAATAAGGGAGAAGAGTGCTCTGCACCATACAATTTTCAAATCAAGCACTATTAAAGCAAAATGCTGCTGAATTTTTTAAAAAATTTAAAAGATTCGCATTTTAAATTTAAAATTTAGCTTATAGCACTGAGGTGCTAGATATAGGCACCGCAACATCGTGCTCTTGCGTATTCATATTACGAAAGCGATGCTATAGGGCCTAAAAATTAGTGTCACAACACTCTAAAAAAATCCCATAGCGCCACGATGCCATTGCATCAGCGTCGCAGTGCCATACCTACGTGTCACTCGAAAGATGACTAAGAACATTTTGATCAAAAAGAAATAAAATCCCATAGTACCATGGTACTGTCGGAACAGCGCTGCAATGATGTGTCTCCTTGCTACATGTGAAAAGGGACTTAGAAAATTTTCTAATGGAGAAAAAATATCCCACAACATTGCAACGCTGTAGGACATTGATGTGGCACTCACCTCTCAGGTTCATCAATCTATCTCTAGCATCAAGGCCCTGGCATATCAGCGTCGCGACATTGCATCCTGATATGACTTTTTTAAAGTGTTTAAAAAAAATTTAATTTTATCTTGGAACATCAATAGAGACAAAAATATACAAGCATACACCACAAAGATAATAAAAAGTGGAATTATATTTCTTAAAAAAACTATAAATTATAAATAAAAAAGTGAAGGGAAAAATACAAACGGGGGGAAAGCTAGTAGTCATACTCATCACCACTCTCCTCTTTCTCTTCTTCCACCTCTTCCTCCTCTTCTGTGCTTGATAGCGGTGGGGTAAGCACATAGTGCTGATATTGAGGCACTATAGGGAAGGAGATATGGCTAAGATCTACAATATTGTAATTTAAAAATATGTTGACCAGTGCAGTGTTGAATTAGGCCATGTAGGAGAATTGCATCTACTATCGATCTATATGATGATGAAATTTGTGTTCTAGCATCTCCTGACTACTATTATCCACCCTCTTTCGCAAGTTCTAGACCTATATATCTATTGAACTTGCACGGCCAAGGACTTGGGAGTTTGGGATTTAGATATGGGAGGATATGAATTCTCTCCCACTTCAAATCTATTCCCAAACCCCACAATCATCATCTTTGTTAGAGGAGCCTTCTAAAGGAGTACCTCCTCATCAAGCCCCCTACCACACCTATTGCTACACATAAATCATAAATAAGAGAAGGGTGGTTGTACCTGATAGTAGTGCTCGCCTTCAATATATTACAAATAGAATTAAAAATAACATTTTTGATATCAATCGAGAACCCTTTCTGAATAGCAACATTTAAAATACCCCTATACTTGGTAACCTCACTAATGTTACCAAAGAGCATAAGCCTAACAAAAATGAAATAGTGTTAAGCCTTAGAGGTGGCTATCACATTGGAAGTAAGAAAGTTGATAATCCTTTCCTCCAACCATTCCATTGCATGCTTTCATTTTCACAACAAAGAAAAAGAATAATCTCATTGAAATCAGGATGATCACTATAGTAGGAGAGATATTGATCATACTCAATATTAGGGAGATCATAATGTGCATTTATAGCACTATTGTCATAACTCACTAGCTTTCCCCAGACATATGCTTTATTATCTTGGTCATCCCATGCATTCATGAAGAACTTGGGCACTACCAGGATGATGCATGAGTTGTTATCATAGGATAGTTTGATCAACCTTCATTCCATGATTATCCCCTCTATGCTATCGCTGGGATTCTAGAAACCCCTTTCTGAAATCAAGTGCTTGTGAAGGAGAGCATGCTAATACCACTCCTCAATGTTGGCATTGATGAAGAAATTGGCATTGTTGGATGCCCTCTTCTTGCCCATAACTCCTCTAAGTGGCATGATTAATAGTAAAAATTAGGAAGCAAAAATAGCTAGAGAGAAAGAAAATCCTTAAGAAAAGGGATCATTGAATGAAAAATATTAACAACCTAAGCCTCTATTTATAAATTAGGATCTAGTACCATGGCACCCAAACCCGATGTCGAGGTGTTACCCTCTCAAGTTGCAAAACATGGCCTCAACATTGCAACACCAACATGCAACATCGAGGTGTTGGTCAGCCCATCCCAACGATTACTATGCAGGCAAAAAGATAGATTTAATTATAATAAATTTTCAAAATTGATACACATGAAAATAACGCAGTGCCGCAACGCTCAAACCCGGTGTTGTGGCACTCATTAAAATGAGGTTGTCGTTTCCCCTTCAAACCCACTGCATGTCTATCAGTAATCTTGACTAGCACCGCAATGCTATAAAGTGGCACCATAATGCTGTTCAGATGATCAAATGACCAATAATGGTGGTGCCACGACACTACATATGTAATGCCGAGGCATAGAGCCTCTAGCTCATCTATCCCATGTCATGCCACAGAAGCACTGGGCTCCACTATCATAGTGCCACGATACTGAATCCCAGCACCGACTGTTATGCTTTTCACCAAATGTCAAATTCCATGCATATGGATGTAGATTCTTATTATTATAAAAACTCTTTAAAACAAGGTAAATGAATTTCACTATATGTTGGGGGCCTCACGTTGAAGTCCGGAATAAATCAAATATTAAAATATTTTAAGTACAAATAAGCAAGTAATGGTTAAAAAATCTAAGTAAATTTATAGTTTTATTTTCTTATTAAAAATCATTAGAGATGGTCTTGGGAGAAAATATCCCCATAAAAATGAAGAATAGATCAAACAAATGGTTCTTCAAGAGTATCAGAAGCAATTCTTTCAACTCTATGAGACTGCTCCCTTAGAATTCAATGAGGATATAATGTCCTATGATATGGACAATGAGAACACAATAATTGATGAAGAAAAACTTGAAGATATTCAAAAATCTTTTGTAAGGAGAAAATGTAAAACATTAATATTTCTAGGGCTGATGAATTACACATCAACACACTCAAAAAATTCAATAATCTAAAGGTGGAATTAATTTCTAAGAGAGGACACTCCCCTAACCTAGCTAAAATGGTATATGCATGTGCACATGATGTATGAAGTAAAATAATGATGAATATAGTATCTTAGGTGGTGCTTATTACAATGATTGAGTATGAAATCAAGAAATGATATACTATCTCAAAAGGGTGGAAACATCACCCTATGATGGACTTAATTATTTAATAAGAACTCTTAATGCAAATTGATCAACATATACCAAAGAGTTTTCCTCTACTTCACATGAATGAAATAAAGGAGAGTTTATTTTAAACTAGGTTCTTAAGTTCCTTATAAGGACAATCCTGGTATGGGCATTATCCCATTTGGTGGGTCTTAGTAGTCTTTTCGGAGGAACCCATTTTGGAGTGTTTCTTCCAAATCTTTCCTATATTATAATTTTAACACTATATTATCTTAGGGTAGGCCTTTTTCACTAGTTAGGTTTAACCATTCCATAGTAGATGTAAGTGTTGATTTTAAATAAATAATCTACCTCATTGATTCACTAATTTATATAATTGATCATGAGACTTTGAGGATTAACTTGCCAATCCTTAAAACCAATTTAGGAGGTTTGACCTATACTTAAATTAAAAGTACCTACCCTTATCCCATATTTATTTATAACCAAGTGACTACCCCACTTAGCCAATTTGGACAATGACTCTAGATATTCAATCTTGAGATATTTCTAGTGTGGTTATCAATCAAATTGTAACTAAAACCCTTAAATGAATTCTTGGTTGACTTGATGACCACAGAAAGTTAAACTTAGTTCAATCGAGGTCAACCTCAGGCTAAAATTTAATCCAAAACTCCATGGAATTCTCATTAGCTAGTTTAAGTTTGCCAATGAATGTATATATATATATAATAAAAACATTCTAATAAAAATACTAGTTCTATAATTGGGCTAATTGTACTAGGTTGAATAATTTTTCAATATGTTTATGTTATTTAAACCAATTTAGGAAAGAAAAGTTAGGTAATGATGAATTTTAAACTTTTGTTTAAAATACTCAAAATATTTCAAAAATTTTATGTTAATTTATTGATAATTTGAAAAGCTTCAAAAAAATTTGTTATAATTTTTATAGTTTATAACATTAAAGATATTTTTATTAAAAATTTTTTGATAAAAATCTTAAGTAACGTGGTTTAGTTTATTAAAATTCATTTGACACATATAGCCACACTCCATATAAAATTATGTAATTTTATAATTATATATATATATATATATATATTCTAATAGGGACTATTTAATTTTAAGTTTCAGTAATGCCCTTATTAATGTCATCATCTATTTGGCCATGATTTCAAATGAATATGTTAAGGAACATCTAGTGCAAAAATAGTAAAATGATGTATGTGTTTGCATGTGTGTTTTCTTTGAAATGTTTATGCATTTAGGAAAATGCATCCAATTCACTAGTAGTATAATTGATTCTAATTTCAACTTAACTCTTGCTTATTGAGTCACATATATCAATTGATTCTATTTTGGCTAATATTTGTGCACTTAAGTTGGCTATTTGGGTAGGTAGCTTGTTTGGTGGCAAACACATATTCTAAGATTACTTTACACAACATCAGATGACTTTGATTATTTTTTAGATCATTTTGATAGTTTGCATTATCAACTTTATGCATATTGATCATTCTCATAAGTCAATTCTATTGCCTGGTATTGTATTCTTTACCAGGTTTTCAATACTTAGCCAAGCTCTTTGGCTAAGTATTCTTCATAAAATGGTGTATTTCTCTCAACGAGCACTCTTTTTATCCCCTTAATCATACTTGATTAAGCAAATCCCATAGACTAATCATATGCATAATGATTTAGTCCATTTATAGTATTGTCACATTCGTATGACTATGCTAAGTCCCTTTGATGAACTTGGTTTTCCATTAGATCAAATTCCATTAAAGTTTTGACCAATAATATTTTTATTCAAATTCTTACCATACTAGTTTGATAGTCATTTTGAAGTTCAACCATACGTTATGATCAAACACCATTGGATTCTAAGTATACTCTTATACATGGTCCCGCTCATTTCTTTTGTGAATAAATATTTTCTATTCAACTCTACCTTACACTCTCAATGACTTTGATATTTTGTCTCCAGTTCACAACCTATATCCCAATTGGACAGTTGAATCTTGAATATGATACTTGATATTTATAACTATTTTTATCATATTGATGCATTTGCAAATGCACAATGTGATGTTGGCATTTTAAGTTAGAATACATCTAATTAGAACCAAGACTAATTATGATTTTTATATTATTATTAGATAATGACTCATTTGATAGTAGTAATCTTTTAATTAGAATCACAACTGATATGATCAATTAAATAGCTCAATTAGTTGAAAGTCTATAACTTTGATTCACTATAAAGTAATATGCCTTGAGAAATTAAAATTCATAAATGACTTTGCTTGGTAAGCCATTAGGTCACATGAGTTAACCCTAGTATACACTGACTCTTAAACACAATAAGTTGTTATGATAGTCCACAAGCTATGATAGTCCACAATCTTGTAGTCGCTTAGCATAGAGAGGATAAAGTTAGGCCATTTTGATGCACAAACCCTTTGATGTTTGGGTTCAAGTTGCTTAAGTGTGGTCAGACTAAGAGATTGATTGTTATATTTTTTATGTGATGCATTAGATCACTTTGATTGTTTTGTTTCATTAAGATATGAATATTTTCTAATAAGAACTCATTGTATGATCATTACTTTTACTTTTTTTTATTTATAAGAGCCATGTGTTAAAAATAGAAATTATATTATTCATTTATTATTATTTTTTATAAGCCATGATGTTTTATGTTGTCCTATGATTGGTCTATTTAGCTTAAGATAATTTCTTTACTACATGTCATTTTTTGAATTTATATGTGAACAAATAAAGTATAAGCTAAGTTTTGAGACCTAGAATAAGATAACCTAATTTTGATGGTCAAACATGTAGTTTTAGCTAGTAGAAAGAAACTAAACTTAAACTTTATTATTTAAAATTGACTAAGCTTGTTGGGTAAAACTTGGCTACTCCTTTTTATTTTTTATTTTGAGATTATATAAGTAGATTACCTAGTTACACTAGCCTATCACTTATTCTTTTATATCCATCATAGCATAGTGATTTAATTTTTATTTGCCATGTTTTCTTGTTATTTTTGCTTTAATATTGTATTGTGATTGTTTGGGACTATAGACACTCTTATGCTAAGCTCATCAAACAAAATGGTTTCTATCAACTTAATAAAATAATAAACAATCTTATAATTGATTTAAAAAAAATTTAAAATTAAATTAAGGATTTCTCTAGCTCAATATTGTAAAATTAATTTTAGTCTCTTACATTTTGTAGATGAGGTGTAGGATAGAACTAACTAATGGACAAAATTCCCAAGCACTAGTCCATGTTAATAACATAGCCAAGTCATCCATGCATTATAGGTCATCCCTTAAGATTAAGTTACCTATATTACATTTTAATTATACTTAGAGAGTCATAGTAAGTTAGAAAGTGTCAACTTGATCCATACATGATTATAAGTCTAAAGCCGTGTAGCTCTGATTATGTATAACAAGGTTATCTCATATTTTTTTTTGATAAATATTTCTTAACTTATGTAGAGATCAGAAGTAATGTATCCATTCCACTTTTTTCTTAGAAATCATTTATCTAAGATATCCTCAATTTTTCTATTTTTGTTTTATGTAATTGTGGGAAAAATTTTGTGATACCACATAGATTTTAGAAATTTCTTATTTAGGTAATCAAATTAATCACTAAGGAACAAACATATTACCTTGAAAGATAAACATGTTATCCTATAATGGATTTGATTATTTAAACAAAGTTGCCTAAGGTTAATGGGTCTTCTTAATGTTCCAAAGATTCTTCCCTTGAATTATATGAAAAAGTAGGATAAAGTTTATTTTATATTGGGATGGTAGTTTCCTATAGGGGCAAGTCCTTATAGTTAATTATATTTTAGGAATGAGAATATCTTCCTAAGAATACTCTCGATTTAAAAAATAAACTCTTATTTCTATGGATTTCTAAGTTGGTTCCAAAGGATTGTTAAATTGGAACTTCAAAAGGAAACACTTCAAAGAGAGAAGAATTCTTTTCAAGGCCAATTGGGATAATGTGAGAAATGCCTATAGATACTGAGATGCCTAATAGATATTTCAACTATCCTACCATTGAGCTTTATATTTTTGAGATAAATTTATTAAGTTTTGAATTAAAATTTTATTAGAAATCTAGGGCTTACATTATAATAGCAAAAGTTTGCAAAAATTTCTAGGGTTGAAGACTTAATCCTAAAAGGGTACTTCAGAACCTAAGTCTACAAGTTCTTTTAACACAAGTCAGAGGCTTGACCTAGCATAACTTTTTGGGAATCGTTGACTCTTTCTCTCACATGAGAAAAGGAACCTTTCCCTGACTCTTCTGAACTTATCGCCCACCTGGAAGAGTTTCCAGCTAACACCACCTAAGCAAATTTTTAAATTCATGATGTCAGTTATATCTATGCAAGATGGTTGGCTAGTCACATTATAAAAAAGAATCTATGAACCTAAACTCACTTTCTAATCCCTAGGATCATGTTAGACATGATATACACCTAACTAATATAATAATTTTTAGCTTTTAAACATTTTAACTTATAATTTATTTAAAGCCTCTAGGGTGTGCCATTTATGCCAACATTGAGATGTAGTTAGAAATGGTCGTGGACTAAATTAAAATAAGAAGACACACTACCCCAAGAAGGTGGTCATCTTTAAAGATCACATGTCTTTTATATGCAATGGGTGACCAATTTAAGAATTGCGAATAATATGCTAGCATGGTTCACAAAAGATAATTATTTCTAGTTATTTTTAAATTGTACCTAAGCTTTAATTTAGGTATGATGTTTTAAATTTCTTTATTTTTGTTCTAAGTTGTTTATATTTAAGTTGGATAGAAAATTTAATTTTTCTAAGAGCCTAACATCCAGACATCCATCATAGAAAACACATCATAAAAGGAAGCTTATGAAGGCATATAATTTCTTTTGTGCACCAAAAATAAATCACACCAATTTAATTAATAAGAATAGGTCAATGTGACAGTACCACTATACACCCTAGAAGAAAGAAAAAAAATGGGCTGAGCTTTGCCTTTATATAGCCTGACCTAAAACTAAAAGTCTAGATCTCTGGGTTTTTCTCTAGGATTATCTCCTTATTCAAGGATCTCCATGGGCTTCACAAATGATGACCATCCAATAGAGTCAGCTCCTGATATTCCTAAACCCCATATATCCTAACCTAACTCTTAAGCTCAAATTACATTTAAAATTTTAAAATAAATTCTTAAATCTGTAAAATAGATATTAGGAAATACATTTAGTACACCAGTAGTTATATTTGCAAACATACAGGCTTAGCATCAAATGCTTGCCAAGCCCACCTATCCTATTGGGCTATGCTTAGGGACTTAAGCATACTTGCAAGAAAACAACATTTTTATATTTTTTTATTACAATAGTCCCTTTTAACACAACCCCAACTAAAAATAATGTTAAGCTAAAAAGAGCGTCCTGCCATCCAGACTATCGGACAAACAATCTTAGCCATATAGTCTAAAATAATACACCACAAAATAAGAGGAATATTTCACATCACATCACATAATATCACGAATCGACCTAACCTAAGTCTCGGGTTGGTGACATAATAGCTTAGTATGTGAAAGAGATATTTGTGTTTAATTTGATTTTGAGATTTTCACTTTCAGAATTTTGCTTCATAGGAACGTGTCATTATTAAACCAGAAATTTGATGTATCAAGAAATCCTTCAGACCAGTAGCCCTATGACCTTGGGTGTCCAGACTATATATATGCTTGCTAGTTATGAAAAACATATCTTCATTCTTTTAATTTCTTTTAATCATAAAATTTGTTCAATTTACCTTGAGGTGGTGCTAGTTTAAGTAATTTAGTTGATTTATGATTTTATTTCTACTTTTAATTTTAATCTATGTTGAAGTGAAGTTTAAGTTTTCAAGAATGAAGAATAAAATAAATTCCATTTTGGGTGGAACCCATTTTATTCAACATCCTAAATCCTAATATAATGAAGACTTCACCCTAAGGTAAGGATTCATTCTAAATTTATTTATGTTTGACTTATTTTTATTAATGTTTTACTTTTATTTGGAAATTTGATTAAGGTTCATTCTTCTTTTCATTTCTTTTGATTTGATTAAAATATTTCTTGATTGAGTTTATAATTATTTTTTTTCTACTCTTTGATTGAGATTTACTATGTTTACTTAAATATTAATTAGGAATTTAATGTTCATATTCTTATGAATTTAGTTTGATTTAGTTTTCATTTTAAGTTTGATTTTAATTCATTTACATTTGATGCTATATAGTTTATGTTTTATAGCTTTATTTTACATTTAATCTTTTTTATTTGGTTTATTATTCATTTGATTTTATTAATTTTTATTTATTTGATTATTTAATTTAGATTAATCTTGTTTATTCATTACATGAATGTTTATGTCAATGTTTACTTTATTAATGTTTATTAGCTTAAATGAATTTAATTAACTCAAGTTAATATCTTACTTAATTTATTTGATTTTGTTTAGTTTTAGTTTTATATTTTATTTGCATTATGGATTTAAACAAGTTGATTAGATTTATTTCTCTTTTTTGTTGTTATATATTGAATTCACTTTATTCATGTTTAATTTCATGTTCTTTTCTATTTAACTAAATGTATATTTTAAATTTTTTTTATTTTTGCTTGGTTTCATTTATTTATATTCTGAGTTTAATTTCAAGTTATGATTTCATTCATTCATTTATGTTTATTTAAGTAAATTGATTCAATTGATCTTAAGTAACCCTTGAAAATCTTAATTTCATCATTTAGAAAATGCATTCTCTTATGTGTTCAAAATTATTATTTTAAAATTAAACTTAATGAAACATTACATTACATGTTAAAATGTAGTTTAGTTATTTATGATGGAGTTTTCTTTATTAATCATGGTTTAAGAAACCTAAGGAATTAATTTACTTTGGATACCCAAGTTAAATCTTAGCCATTTCAAACTTTTGGATTATTTAGATTTAATGGGTTTGTTTTATTACTTTTATTTTCATTTGGAATTATGTTATTCAATGAGTTTAAGAGATTCCTATATTAATGAATTTCATATTTAATTGTAAAGTTCAGAGGTTATATAATGTTTAAATTTCAAGTCATTAATTGAAATATTATATATTTAATAATCTAGGGTTTAACATTAAATTCTATATTTTATTATTTTATCTTAAATCTTAAGTACATTCTTGATTGAGTTCTTTAACTTCAGAGACATAGGGAATTTTTCTTAAGTGATCTAATGTTAATGAAAGTGAGTTAAAATGATTTTATAAATTTCTATAATTTTTATAATTTTTTGATTTAAAATTTTCATTTAAAAGAATATAAGGATTAGAAATTTAATAACTTCTAATCTAGAGATCATTTGCCTCTGAAATTTTTATAACAAGGAGGGTTCCTTGCCAATTTGAATGCTCTAAAATTTCACTTTAAGCATATGCATAATTTGGGACTAATTAATGTTTTAATTATTTCACTAAAATTCAAATTAAGTATAAATTAGGCAAAATTAGTTTGGAGTTTTAATTTTTTCGAAGATGTATCCATTGAGGGTTTATTTAAAATTTTTGAATATTTGGTTGCTTTTTTATGATTTTTTTTAGAAGTTTAGGTTCATTAATTGAATTAATTAATTCAATTAATTACTTGAGTCATTTTAGGGTTTATAAGGTTTCAATGTGTTTTAATAATATATTTAGGTTCACTAAGGTTTATTATGGTGGTTTAACTTAATTTTATTGCTTCCCCAAATTTTCTTAATTTAATATTATTTTATTTCATTAAATCAAAGCCTATGGCTTAACAATTTTATAATTTGAGATTTAATTTTCAATAAATCATGAAAAAAATTACCTAAGGTGTATTTTAACCTTAATTTCAATTCCCCAAAGTTTGAAGTTAAATGGATTAATGTTTTGAGTTTAATTTGGGTTTGGTTGTTTTCATTTAAACTTAAATTAACCAAAAATTACACAAAATTAATTAGGGATTTTGGGTTTAATAGATTACTCTCATGAAGATTAATCCATAGAGCCCTTATTCACATTTTTGGTTGAGTATTTCTTTTTTTATGATTTTTTAAAGTTTTGGTGAATTTTTGGTAACTTTTAAATTCAGAAAATCAAAATTTACCATTTTAAATGGTCGATGCCACATTGCATTGTTTACCACATGGTGCGGTGCCATTGGGCTAGCAGGATCCACTTGAATCTCATGTCAAAAGTCATGACCACGTAGGATGATCTACAACCATATGATCTGTGATCGGACGGTCAGGATTTACCTCGCATTTTTGAAAGGATATAAATTAGATCATGTAACTAAATTGAAACCATCCATTATTAACAAAAGGAATAGATTGTAGAGATTATGTGCCCTTTAATGATGGCAAAATCTGAAGGTCGTCTGTTTAATCGATTTAATTTTTGGCAATCTAGCTAATGAAATCATTTGATTTCAATTACAAATCCATCAAGGACTCAAATGGAATGCATCTATACGGCTTGATCTTACTTGAGATCAAGTTTCTTTCAAAAAGGACCAAAACTGAATGCTTAAGGGGTAGGTTTGATTTCATACCTCATTGGTGGTGATCTCTGGTGGTGAGGATGATTTGAAAAGCTTCGTGGAAACTTGGCAAAGCTCTAGGAAGGAGAAATTGGAATTCCTCCTGTGAATCAGCCTATGGACTAAAATACGTTTGTTTTTCGATGGCTTTGGTTGAACTCCAACTTGTTGGTGATGTGGGGATCAGGGAAAGGATGCACTCTCCTTTGTTTCAGTTGAGGAACTTGATGGAAGGTTCAAACATGCTTAGTGAAAGCTCTCTCTTGGTTTTCCACTCTTAGCCGAGAGGTATAATGAATGGAGCCCACCACGGTCGGCCAAAATGATTGCCACCCTTAGAGGCTAGCTCCAAGGGGTGATAAGTTGATTGGGAATAGTCCAAGATAAATAGGATGTGGAGTGGAGGTGAGGGAATGGATTGGGTGAGGATTTTATCTCCATGGAATATTTCTTTGCTTGGGTGGACTTGAGCTCATTTATTTTGCTTATTCTTGGCTGTCATTCACTTAAACACATATTAAGATGAGTTTAGTTGTGTTTCAAAGTAATTAGCCTAGGTTCATGTTCAAACATTTTAAATTATGCCACTTCCCTCTTGACATAGAATGTAGATTCATTTTATTCATGTTTGAACATGTTTAATTTATTATTTGAGACCTTTAGAGTGATTTAGTTTGGTGAAATTATGGTGGGTTGACCTTTGACTTGGTGGGACCCACATAAGTCAATCATATGTTTAATGGTTGACTTTCATTTGGATTTGACTCCATTCATATTAATGAAATGAATTTTATGCTTTTGGTTTGATATGATTTGATTTTATTTTGATTTTATATGAATTTCTTTAAGTTCAAGTGATTTTGAGCTTAAGTAGAGTAATTGGGTTAGCCATCCCAATTACCTTAGCCTAAATTTAACTAGATTTAATTTTTAATTGGTGTAAGTTTGTTTTGCTTTGGGTTGGGTTTGGATCCACTTAATTCTATTAGGTTGAGTCAAGCCCTAGGAGAATTCACTAAGTCACAAACCATAGTGATCTAAGTGTTTAAATAAAAAACTCTTAATCTAGGATTAACTGTCTTAATTCTTGATTTTAGAAATGATGTTAACCTCATTCAAAAATGAGGTCAATAGTCATGAGGCCAACTCTAAATGGTACAATTTATGGTTATTGATAGAGCATCTCAAAGACAAGGTTAAGATGACTACCTCCTTAAGTTAATTGACCTTGGGCTTGACATCATGAGATGATGGATCTATAAAATTTAGACTAAGGTTATTTCTACTTTTTTTCTTGATCTTTTTTTATTACCCAATGATCACATGAGTCAATTAAACTCTTTCTTAAGTCTTTGGTGGTTCTAGATTATTATAATGTAAGCTTTCCATATATTCGCCCATCATCTTACTTGGTTATTGTGATTCACCCTCTACCTTATACACTTACACCTAGTATATATAATCTTTCTATAATAATAATTATTTAATGATGAATATGTTTTAGAAACCCAAGAAATAAAATCAAAATAAAGATATGTATCTAATTACTGAGAGTTTCATTTAAAGGTGTCTTCAAGTGTAATTAACTAGAGGGAGTCTAGTCTCTCTTGGAGGTTAGATGACCCACATTCTTTTGATTTATGTTTAATAACTTGATGACATATCTACAAATGAATATTTACCACTAGTTGTTCCCATCACCTTTTTGTGAAACACTTCATTTGAAAACTATTTAATCTTATTAATACACTTTTCCCCACACTAATAGTATTAAATATGTCTTATATTTCCATGTAGCAACTCCTAAGTGGGTAGCTCAAATTGGAAATCAGGGCATAATCCATGGAAAGGAGAGGATCCATTTAATCTATAAATGAACTATGGAAAAAATCTACTCAAATCAGTTCCAAATTAAAGGAATCGCATAATCAATAGGTGACTGTTTACATTCGTTTACACTTGGCATAAAACTATAACGTTCATGGTGTTGATATGATCCCATAGACCTTGAAAGACAAAATATCCATTCAATTTGAAGATAAATATCTATAATATAATCATGAAACCTTAGGGAATTAAGTTTTGTAATATTATGCACATAATTATCATTTAGAAATAGATATAATATTTGAGATTAATAATCTAACATGTTTCCATCTTCTTCTTCCTTGAGTGATAGATCAAGATTTCTTAAAGAATGGATAAGACTAGTAATGATGGAGAAGAAGGGATGGTATATTTTTTTCGATCCCTTTAGTAACTCCTTAGCTCCTAGTATACCAAATGTGCAAGGACGATTATTATAAGTCAAGAAAAACATAGAACCCTAATGTTTGGAAGATACCTTATTGGTGCTTCATCTAGTGGATAAACAACCATAATATCTTCTTATGGATAAGATGAATATAATTGATGGAGACTCTCATGGATGATAACTTTTGAATACACCTAGAGCTCTGCAACCTTTATATTTGCTAAAACCCTCAACTATTTTATTGGTAGTATGCGCTCTTTGGGTCACTCTCACTTACAAAAATTGCTAAATGCAATCTCAATCCATGATTCTTGCATATCATTTTTATGTCAATATCCATGTTTGTAGGATAAAGATTACATGAGATTTTCCTTTTAGCTTCTCTTAATTCAAATTGTATTTGAAAAGTGCTAAATTTGTGAAAATTACATGTAAGTAAAATGTCTTTATTATATTTTTATATGTTAAAATTATTAATTTTAATTATATTTTATGTTGTAGCATGAAAATCCTCAAAAATATAAAAAATAAGAAATTTAGATAGCATCGTAGTGCAAAAATAACCTAAATTGGAGCAAATCAACATCAAGGCGACACTAAACTATAACGCCATGTGGATCAGCTCATTTTGGGGCATTTTGGTAGCAAGCTTAGCACTGTGTGTTGGACTAGAGGTGAAAATATGAAACAAAGGCAAAAAACATTGTGCCACAACATTGTAGTGCTACGGCTTGACAAAACAGATTCATGTCATTTTACCATTAGTTTTGAGCATTTTTCGAGGCAGTTTCAATAAGAGTCTAAGAATAACTGATCAAGGCTACTATTAGGCTATAAATAGGGGACCTTCACTAGTGTTAATGAGTTTTTTTAGAGTTCTTGGCAAGTGGTTGAGTGTAGTGTAAGTATGTGTGAGTTTTTGTAAAGTATTGGAGAGTGACATTCCAAGTATTATGAGAGTGTTGTGTGGTTAATGTGATAGTGTGTTCTTAAGCAAGTGGTAAAGAAGGAGATCAAAAATCAAGGATTTTCAATGGGGGATGTTGAATATTTCCACGAGGAAGTAATAGAGGATCACGAAGAGTGGACTTAAAAGACTTACTTGGTGTGATCTTTTTTTTCTTTTTTTGTTATCTTATGTCTTATTTAACAATATTTAATGAGATTTCTCTCTTCTTTATTATGAAACACTAATCCTATAAAATGGTTTGAATTCATGTGAATTTTTGAATGTTTCGTATTATATTAAACTATGTTTGTGGATTAATGTAAAAAAAAGTATTTGTGCTTATCATGAAATGGTGTTTAGCTTTTCTTCATGTTTTATATACTTGTAATTTGACCAATTGCAAAGTTAAAATTAAGTATGATCTAGAGATATCGACGGTAGAAAAATAATAAGGAAAAAGAAAAATATATGTACTATATAGCTATTAATATGCTAAATAGTCCTAAAGTGTTAGATAGCCATTAAATATATATCTATTTATAGGATTAATAATCATTTTAAGAGAAATTTTGATAATGTGACTAATCAAAATTTACTTGGCACTAGGTTGAAAACTAGGTAAAGAGATTGGTTTGGTTATACTTGTATGGACATAGTGGATATAACATTTCCCTCTTGATTAACACTACAAGATTAAATTTAATTCTACTACTTAGTTTAATGTAATACATAATCTAAAAATTCTATATATTTAGAATATTATTTTTCAAATTAAGAACAATACTTATATTTGTTATTAAAATACTAAAATTTATTTTTCTAATAGAAATATTTTCTTTACAAAATAGTAGATAGTTATTTGACTTAAGAACTCTATATTTTGTTAAATAAAAATCAAATTTTAAAAAGATTAGTATTTAACTTAATATAAAATATTTCCCTAGTCCTCGTGGGAACTATACTCTACTCATTTTATATTATTAGATGCAACACATGAATTTATGTTTAAGAAAAAATACCAATCAGTATTCTTGTTTTTTGTCAAAAGTATAGTTTTATTTCTTCTTTTGTTTGGATTTAGGGAGTTTTGCTTGAGTTATTAATAAAAGTTTATGCTTGATTAGTTGCATCATTATGCTAGCTACTATGTCAACACTTGCTTGGTTCTACATATAAGTTGATTGTCATCTTGATTGTTAAAAAGTATAGTATGAACTATTTGAAACCTTATTAAACTCTTTATTATAATTATGGGCATCGTTCTAGCACTTAATATGATCTATGTTAGGCTTTCATGAAACAAATTACTATGTCATTATATATATTCTTTTATTTATTTTAATTTTCATAAATTACAATACATCATTTACTAAGGAAAATTTTGTTATTTTGGGCAATTGATTGACTGTAACAATTTTAAAAGCTTTTATTTTTGGACATAGATTATAACAAAATAATTGATAATTCTTGAAAATAATATGTGATTTGATCATAATGGTTGGGGTACATAAGTAATTGAATGTAATTGATCATTATTACACCTAATTATAGATGTTGAAATAATTTAATAGCATTCCAGTTTTAAACAAAACAATTCTTGAAAATTTTCAAACTAAAAAAAAAAATTTGTACAATTACCATAAGATTCTTTAATGAAATCTACGGGGATAATCCTACTACTATGTATGATAGAAAAAGCATGTTGTATTTCTCTGCCTTACATTGATAACTCTGATGAGAAAATTATTACTTCAAGAGATAGGAATATTGAATATTTAGAATTATATAAAAATAAAATAAATAACGTTTTATCTAATAAATAAATTAGAAAGTCATATTTACCATGGAGTTGTACAATGTTTTTAGTCATGAATGCTGCCAAGAAAGAAAGGGGTAAGCCTCACCTCATAATTAATTATAAAACACTAAATGAAGTGTTAAAAGGAATTAGATATCATATCCCAAATAAGAAAGATCTTTCAAATCACCATTGCATGGCAATAAACTTTTTTGAATTTAACTTTAAAACTATTCTAAATTCAACTTTAAGGATAGTACAAATCCAGATAAAAGAAAAAGACCATTATAAGAAAGCAATCACTAATCCATTTAGTCATTATGAATGGAACATTATGCTTTTCAGATTAAACAATTGCTCGAGGTGTATTTTATAATGTTATGAGCAAAATATTTGTTCCTTACTCAAAATACATATTATTTTAAATTGATGATTTATTAGCATTTTCTATACCATAACTGAACATATTAAACATTTCGAAACCTTTAATGGTTAGCTATAAAAAAAGGCTTGTTATTTTAACACCAAAAACTAAATTATTTCAAACATAATTTTAATTTTTAGGGCATAATATTACAAATGCTGCTATTTCTCTTATTAAATGAAAGCATTGAATTTGCCTCGAAATTTTATGATAAAATTTTTGATATTACTCAACAACAAGATTTTTAAGATCATTAAAGGCATTTCAAATATTTATCAAGAATTAACCATTGATGCAACAATTGTTTATAAAAGATTGAAAAAGCAATCATCTCCTTGGACAATAGCTCACATCGAAGCTATTAAAAGATTAATAGAGCATGTTAAAATCTTCCTTGTTTGCATTTAGCATACCCTGATCCATTCAAAATTGTTGAAATTGATGCATCCAGTATCTGTTATAAAGGAATTCACAAATAAAGAAAAAAATTATTATCCTATTAAAAAAATTTGTTTGTTATACCTTTAAAAAATGAAGCACTGTTAAAAAATTATTCAACTATAAATTTTTTTTTATATGTTATTAAATGAACTAATAAATTCAAGATGACATTTTAAATAAAATTTTTTTCTTCACATTGATTGTAGTGTAATTAAACTTATCTTATTAAAAGATGTTAAACATCTTATTATTGGAAAAATATTTGTTGGTTGGCAAGTAAAACTATTTATTTTTGACTTTGATATTGATTATATCAAAGGCCAATAAAATTCTTTTCGTGACTTCCTTGCACATGAATTTTTTTAGGACAATGGATTAGATCTCCACTGAAGGGAAGGGCCTAATGGTCCCTCCTAGTTCTCGACTCTTAGGCCATAATTTTTTCTAGGGGAGTAGAGAAACTGGAAATCCTAATCCTAGTAGAAGCAAACAAATTAATCATCATGAATATTTATATGTAATAAAATAAGAAGAAGGACAATCTCCTTCCACCTCTAAACTAACAATGAGTGAAATTGTCATCATTGAACTAATCTTTTTTTTAGAAAAGTACCATAGAAAGTGTTATAGAAATTAATCTAGATTACTCTTAAAAAAATGTCCCATGGGCATTAATGGAAGGTATTTAGGAAATTATTCCTCCCCCATGAAGCTTATACTCAAAACACATAAGAGGCAGTTCTAACCTCACTAAAATGTGTAGAAATTCTACATAATTCAAATGATCCTAGTAAATCTATTACTTATAGAAAATGTGCAATTACTTGTATATTACATCACAAGATAGACCGGTCACTATGCTTATTTGAATAATCAATTGTAACTATTGGACTTATGTACAAGCCAAGGTGAAGGCATTTTATCTCTTAAATCACAAAAAAATACTCTTGGATGATAGTAATGATTAAAAATACCATCCAAAATGAATTACCTTACTAAATTTTCCCACTAGTTCTGTAGATGGTTGGAAAATTTGGAGTCGAATTAGAAATCCTGCAAGCCCCAATTTAGGCTACTTATGATATTTTGATAGAACCATCTCTATTAATGCAAAATATCATAAATAATAAACTAAAACAAAGGCAAAGACAGTCTTGCTTTTCACCAAATGTCAAATTCTATGCATATGGATGTAGATTCTTATTATTAGAAAAACTCTTTAAAACAAGGTATGCTTACAAATGAATTTCACTATATGTTGGGGGCCTCACGTTGAAGTCCTAAATAAATCAAATATTAAAAATATTTTAAGTACAAATAAGCAAGTGATGGTTAAAAAATCTAAGTAAATTTATAGTTTTATTTTCTTATTAAAAATCGTTAGAGATGGTCTTGGGAGAAAATACCCCCATAAAAATGAAGAGCAGATCAAACAAATGGTTCTTCAAGAGTATCAAAAGCAATTCTTTAAACTCTATGAGACTGCTCCCTTAGAATTCAATGAGGATCTAATGTCCTAAGATATGGACAATGAGAACACAATAATTGATGAAGAAAAACTTGAAGATATTCAAAAATCTTTTGTAAGGAGAAAAACATTAATATTTCTAGGCGATGAATTACACATCAACACACTCAAAAAATTCACTAATCTAAAGGTGGAATTAATTTCTAAGAGAGGACACTCCTAACCTAGCTAAAATGGTATATGCATGCGATGACGATGAAGTAAAATAATGATGAATATAGTATCTTAGGGGTGCTTATTACAATGATTGAGTATGAAATCAAGAAATGATATACTATCTCAAAAGGGTGGAAGATCACCCTATGATGGACTTAATTATTTAATAAGAACTCTTAATGCAAATTGATCAACATATACCAAAGAGTTTTCCTCTACTTCACATGAATGAAATAAGTAAGAAGTGCTCATGATGTTAGGAAGCCTGGTATGGACTTCAATCTATCATATAATGAGGATTTATATTTTTTAAGTAGAGAGTTATGATTATTTAAGTTGACATTTCATTAGAAGGCTAAGACTTATATCCAACAACACAAGATTGTGAAAGTACCTAAGAGATAAGGAAATGACCTGACAGTCGAGATTTTAGTTTTTCTGGGAATAATTTCAATCTTGAATTAAATAATTGTACAAGTTGTCCAGGCTCAAATTTCTTCTTAAAAAGCTCTCTATCATGCCATTTTTTCATTTTTTCTTTATAAATCGTTGAATTTTCATAAGCTCCTAATCTTATTTCATTCAAACCTATGAGACTCTTTTCTGCTATTTCCTTCATACCAAAATTTATTTTTTTAATTACCCAATATGCTTTATATTCTAATTCTAGTAGTAAATGATAGACCTTTCTAAATATTAGTTTATAAGGAGACATTTCAATGGGGATTTTGTAAGTCTTCCTGTAGGCCTATAGTGCATCTTTTAATTTTTTTTTTTGACAAATTTTTCATAGTAAGCCCTAAAGTTTATTTATAAAATATTTTTTATCTCCTTATTCAAAATTTCAACATGTCCATTAGATTGGATATGATAAGTAGTAGCTATTTTATGATGCACTCCATACAAAAAATTGTATCACATTTTTATTACAAAAATGAGTACCTCCATCACTAATAATGATTTTAGGTGCCTTAAATCTTATAAAAATATTTTTCTATAAAATTTTAATAACCACCTTAGAATCAATTTTCAGTGTAGTTATAGCTTCTATCCACTTTAAGGCATAATTTATGCCTATAAAAATATATTCATTCCCATAGGAAGAAATAAAAAGTCCCATAAAATCTATTCCCCAAGCATCAAAGATATCTACCTCTAAATTGTATGCTATAGGAATTTTCTGATGTTTCAAAATGTTCCCTATTCTTTGACATCTATCATAGTTTTTAACATATTCATGTACATTTCTAAATAGGGTAGGTCAATAAAATCAACTTTGTAAGAATTTCACTATTATTTTATTTCTCCAAAATGCCTTCCATACTCAAATTCATGACATGATTTATAAATTTCATAAATTTTATCATCAAGTATAAATCTCCTTAATATTTGATCCATATATTTTTTTAATAGGGGAAAGGTTTATCCTAAAAATAAAGTTTAACAACATGTATAATTTTGTTTCTTTTGGTGGTAATTCATTCCATATGGCATAATTTCATTCACTAAATAATTTAAATTATATACATATAATGGAATGATTTTATGTTTGAATGAAAATAATTTTTCATTCGAGAATTCTTCTTTAATTTCTCCACTAATTTTCACTTCTTCTCTAGCTTCCAAATTAGAAAAATGATTAGCTATTTGATCTTTAGTATCCAAATTCTTGCAATGAAAAAACCCATCTAATCAATATAGGAATTACTTCTTTCTTTTCTACAAGATATTTAATTACTGCATGATCAGTATATACTATTACTTTGGCACCTACCAAATAAGATCTAAATTTATCATAGACAAAGATAATTGTTGACCTCACATTTAGAGTGAGGATTTAATCTTCCTATCTTAGACCTAGGAGTCTTCTAGACACTAGGAACTTCTTAGTTATATAACACTTCTAGTGACTAAGTGAACACTTAAGCTAAGCTTAGGTACTTAGGAGGATAAGACTTAGGTGTATGCTATGTATAAGGATCTAAGGAAGCCTACTTATCTTATGGCCCAACCAAGAGCCATGCCTACCTCCTTAGCCAAAACCAAACCTCAAATCAATTCAACCAATCCAAATTGAATTCCAATTCATATCCTAGCTCCAAACCAAATGATTGAAACCCATATTTTAAGTCCGTCATAATCCCTTATGCCAACCTTCTGGACTTAGCCAAAATTCTTCTAATCAAACCCGAATCCAATTGATTTTCACAAAAGCATTCCAACCATTCAAACCTTCATTCCAAACTCTACAATCAAGCCAATCAAACCAATTGATCAAATCAATTCAATCAACCCAAGCTAACACATTAGAACCCAAAATGTCCAAATGAGCCAAAATCCAATTAAGCCCAAATCAATTACAATCAAAGCCATCAATCAATACCAATTCAATTATTAAACTCAATTCAACCTAATTCAACCCAAAACCAATTCAATTGACCCATTAGGCTTGCTTGACCCAAAGTAGCCTAAAAGTCCCATTTGAACCAAACTCTAATCCAACCCAAATTGGATTGAACCAAACCATCCAAAACCTCTTATGTTGATTATTGATCACCCTTGATTGGTCAATTATAATTAATTGGGTCAAACCAAGTCAATTTGGTTATTTGATCAAGTTGACCCAGTTAGCCTACATGAACCAAATTGAACCAAATCCCATTCCAATTCAAATCAATTGAAACTAATGATTCCAACCAAATTTAAATTGATCCTTGAACATGACTTGACCATCAATTGAGCCAAACTAAATCTAATTGGCCCTTTGACCCAAGTTGACCCAATTTGACCTAAAAAGCCAAATTGGTCCAAGTCAAATTCTAATATAAATTGATTGCATCCAATGATCAAATTCATTACAAATTGACTATTGAACATGATCAAACCCTCCATTGAACCCAATTGACCATTTAGCCCAAATTGACCTAAAGGGTCAAATTGGTCTAAATTATTCCTAAATCTAAATTTATTGAAATAAAAACTTACAATCATCTTCAAATGATCAATTGAATCTAAACCAACACCTAACGCAAGCTAATTTGGCTAATTTGATGAAATTGGTCAACTTAGCCCATTTGACCAAAATGAACACATATGAGTCAAATTCAAACCTACTCAAAAATAAATCAAATCAATTGAACCAAAACATCACAAATCATCATTTGAACTTGTCTCAACCCATGTTGACCAATTAGTCAACTTAGCAAACCTAGTCCACTTTGACCTACATGGGTCAAATTGAGCCAAACCTGACCAAATCAAGCCCAAACCCATTCAAACTTCGAAACTAAGGACAAGCCAAAACCCAAATTGACCCATTACCCATTGGGTAAATCCTTCCAAATGGGACAAAACTCATTCTTGGATGGTCAAACCACTCTCCTGCCCTTGGCAGCCACCCTAAGCTCAAATTGGGCATAAGGACTACTAGCTCACCTGACCCAAAGCTAGTTGGGTCAGCCATGAGCCAAGTGGAGGTGAGCTAACCCACCTCCTCCCATTTGAACATTTGAAAACTAAGGACAAGCCACCTCAGCTTTGGCATCACACTCCCCTTCACTCCTCCACTCAAACTGAGCCGCCTCATCAATTCCCTGCCACCCACGGTCGTTAGCTCCATGTCAGACCATTTAAGTGGCTAATCTAGTGGCATCATATGAAAAGTGCTGCCACGTTAGCCACAGGAGCATGACACCGACTAGATTAGGGATTAATTAAGATTTAAAAATATAATTAATTTGCTAAAACTTCATAAATTCATAACTAATTATAGAAAAATCCTATAAATGTAAAAAAATACATTTTCGAAAGGTTAAACATAAAAAAATTTAATAAAAATGATTCTATCATATTTTGAATAGTGATTAAGGCTTAATTAGAGTTTGAATGTTTTCTTAATTAGCATAATTAATCCCTAATTAATTAGGCAGTTAATTTGAAATTTGGTATGATGATTTAGTGGAATGACCTCTATCTCCCATGATTTTCTTGGGATTTATTGGCTATATAATTGGGAAAATTTGAAATTCAAACCTTAATTACTCTCTTAATTAATTTAATGATTAATTAAAGTTCTAAATAGTAAAAAATAATTAATTAAAGTTCATTAATCATTAATTAATAGTGAGATGATGAGGGAGAGTGATTAGGATCTCTTTACTAATTACTTTTTCCAAATTCATTTAATTAAAGAGAGTTAATTAAAACATGACTTGATTAAGGATTTAATTAATTAATTAATGGGCAAATCAAATCAAATTAAATTGCTAATCCTTTTAGATAATTAATAGTTAAATTAATGGTTCCTTTTAATGTGTTCAATAACATAAAGACCCTTAAAGAAATTATGATTAACCTATAAGTGTGGGAAACTCATAAGAGTACTTAATTAGATTCTTTAACTTAATTAATCTTTAATCATGAGTCAATTATATTAGGTCCTTTAGGAGCATTGTACTTTTATATTCCCTCATGTTAATATCATTTGTGGCTCATGATTAAATGGTTAATTAAATTAAAGAAGCATAGGAAAGGAGAATTAAATAATTTCCTTAATGATTCAATTTAATTAAATCATAAAAATCACTTAATTATCTTTCCTTAAACATATTAAATCACCAACATGGGATGAAAAACATCAAGTGATCTCTCCTCTTTAAGCTTAATCAAAATCCAAAATAAAATTAATAAGATGCATTGATTTTCTTTAAATGGCTTTATTTAATGTGATTGTCCTTGAGAATTAGTGTAGTTTAATGAATCATATGGAGATGTTTGGCTATTCTTTTCCAACCACTTTAAATGTTGTATGTCATGTGATATCATGCATTCATATTTCCAAAATCAAATGGAATTTACTTATGTAAAATTGGTTATGTTGGCTTAATCTTATTATATGTGTGGGTATTAATAATAATAAATCCAAAATTATTTTCCAAAAGCTATAAATTGATAATAACATTTGGACTGATAGTAGTTATGAATACATATAAGATTTGCATGGGTTTATAGCTTAAGCATGTGAAGGTAGTGCTTTCTTTCCCTAAGTTATTATATAGATTTATATATGTTCGAATGATAATAAGTATGTAGTATGGAGATCCCAGGAATACGAGGCTTTAAGTAGCCCCCAAGAAGGTCATTTCATTATCCACTTCCTTGGTTAACAAAGGCACATACTTATTTGATTTTCATTCCTATGCATATTTGTATTAGAATTTGGATAGAGCTTTAATTTACATGCATAAATAATTCAATCAAACAAAATACAATCTCTTGCATAATTTTCATTCTTCTAATCATTTATACATTCACATGTATTTAAGATAGCAAGTATATAGTCTGGACATCTCGAGAATACGAGGCTTTAAATAGTCCCAAGGAGATCATTTGATTATCTCACTTCTCTCGTTTAAACAACTACATGTACTTGCTTACATCTTTTATACATGTGTATATGTATTTGATTAAAGAATGAGAATCTTCTTTTCTACTAAAAATACATGCATCCATAATCATTTAAGCATATCAAATGTATTGCATGTCAAGGTAGTGTTCTCTTTCATATGTTCATATATGGATTTACATATGTTTGAATGATGATAAGTATATAATCTAGACATCTTGGGAATACGAGGCTTTAAGTAGCCCCATGGAGGTCATTTGATTATCTCACTTCCCTGGTTAATAAAGACATGTACTTTTTTAATTTCATTTCTATATATATTTGTATTAGAATTTGAATAGGGATTTAATTTACATGTATAAACAATTCAATCAAGCAAAATACAATTTTCAAATGTATGCACTCATGATCATTTAAGTGTGACAAAATATGTTGTATGTATAGGTATATTAAGTGTTAAACCATATGCATGTTATGGGTGATGGAAAGGAATGGTTCAACATATTCTATGTGATGGTAATTCAACCACATTAATCTTAAGATGCCTTTCATGTTGAATAAGGTTCTTTAAGGTTAACCTAAACTTAGGATTAATAAAATATTTAATAAGTCATTCACTAAAAGAAACTAAATCATAAGAATGTGTTTTTAAAAAAACAACCTATGATAGGAGAAGAAAAAGAAGAAGGAGAAGAAATGAAGAATGAAGACTCCCATAGCATGTATTAAATTTCAATTGCAATTATTCTTTTGTAATTCATGTTGTATAAGGGTAGAGCTCAGATACCCAACTTTTCTCTTTCTGGGATGTATGGCAGCAGCCGGCTGCACCGACCTCTTATTCTTTCATGGTAGTTTATAGAAATTATTGTTGTTGTGTTTAGTTTGCGTAGTAGAATAGCATAATTTTTATAGTTTATTAATGATTGATGATTGAATGTGTGGCCTAAATGCAGTAAGCTCTTAGGATAAAATTAATTTTTTTACCATAATTAATAACTCGTAATAAAAACTTTAAAATAACTCACAACTTCATTCTAAAGCCTAGGTTATAAATAAGATAATAAAAATATTTAGCAACCCCTTAGATTTATGTTGTATGTCTAACATCATGCATATCATATGGAATCACTCTTACAAAAATGAGGGCCTCCATTTTAGTACTTTAGGGACCGCTTGACCTATGAGAGTGTGGTGTTTATTTTTGGAGATGGGATGCCACACAGATCTTAGGGGGGTACTTATTGAAGTGAATGGGTATGACATTAAGGAATAGTGTACTATCTCGAGAGATAGAATTCACTACCCTATAATGAACCTAATCACCTAATAAGGACTCCTAAGGCATGATGGGTCTTCAAATATACTAGAGACTTTTCCCCTACTTTACATGAACAAGTAAAGTAGGGTTTATATTAAGTTGGGTTCGTTAAGTTCTCTATGGAGGCAAGCCCCCATAGTTAATTACATCCTAAGGAATGGGATCCCTTAGGAATACTCTCGATTAAAGTAGACAATTAAGGTCTCCAAAGATTTCAATGCTAGACTATCAAAGGATTGGCTATTTTAGAAAATCAAATGTGATAGATCAAGAAGAAGACTTATTATTGGAAGTCAAAGAGAGATGAGTAGGGAATGCTCATGATACTAGGAAGTCTAGTGAGAATTCCAATCTACCATATAATTGGGCTTTATATATTTGAAATTGAAGAGATTTATTTATTTGAGTTGAAATTTTATTAGATTACTATGGCTTATAATTCATCAATACAAGATTATGAAAATGCCTAAGATGTGAGGATTTATGATTATATCCCCAAAGGGAAATAGCAACCTCAGATCCTAAATCTATGGAGCTTTGGCGAGGGCCAAAGGATGACCTAAATCTAAGGTAAAAGTGGGTATATAGTTTACCTCCATAAGAGATAGTAAACCATTAGACTGTTGGACTTATTATCGCTTGCAGTGGTAGCTAGCTAACTCCTCCTATGCTTTAAATCCATGTTGGAAAGTCATATGCTTTTGCAAGATGGCTAGGTTGTTATTATTTGAAAAAGAAACTAAGTCCTTAAAACTACTCCCTAAGAGACTAGAGCCTGAGGGGTATGAGTAATGACTTAATCTAATGCAAATTCTTATCAAATTTTATTTAATTTGGGACTCTTTATTTTGACATAGGCTATAGGGTTTTGTATGCCTAAATGTGGTCCAAATCAAAAGGGAAAGATGTGTTCTTCCATCATAGGCTCTCAAAAGTTAAGCCCTTACAATCTGGCAAAGATGGAAGCCCTCCCTTAGCAAGAGTGAAAAAAGATGATTATGCATGATATTAAACATACAACATCCAACTAAGGGGTTGCTAAATATTTTATTATCTTGATTTAATGCGTAGGCTTTTATATGAGGTTATGAGTTATTTTAGAGGTTTAGTTATGACTTATTAGTTTGGTAGAAAAATTAATTTTTATCCTAGGAGGCTAGTCGCATCCAGGCCATATAACAATCACCAATCATAAATAAACTATGAAAAGGCATGGTTTTTCTTATGCACAAGCTAAATAAAACATCGAATAATTTTATAATGCTATCATAAAAGAACAAAGGACTGGTGCAATCTGGTACCACCGTACAATTCGAAAAGAAAAAAGATTGGTAGTCAAGCTCTACCCTTATACAACCCAGATTATAAAATAATACATGCTATGGAGGTCTTCATTCATCATTCTTCACTTCATTCTTCATTTGACATGATTTGAATGTGCTTACTTCGAAGGCATAACGGGACCTCCCAGGACAAAGCCTTCTAGCCACCATTCATCCTAATCCCCCATAACACTAATCTTAATTCCTAATTACAAAATTACATTTAAATAGAGAAGTAAATCTAATTACACCTGTAAAACAAATATTAGCTAAACACACCATACAATCCAAGCAATTATATGAATAATTTGGACTTAGCATCCCACAGATGGGTAACCAAGCCCACTTGTCTTGACATGGATTATGCTTAGGGGTTAAGTGACTTTCACAGCAAAAGTATTTATATTTTTATTACAGCAGCCCCCTTAAGCATAACCCCCTATAGAAAACATAATTAGGCTAATATCAACCTAACATCTAGACTATGCACATACACCCTAATATCAAGTCTAAAACATTACATCACAAAACAAAATACAACATTATACATACAATCAATACATCGACCTGGCCTAATTTTAGGGTTAGTGACCTAGTATTCTAGTGTGTGAAAAGAAGGCTTGTGTAGCAAGACTTTACTAGGTTTCTTTAGTTTAAGTTTTAATTTGAAGTTTGAATTTGTTTAAATTTTACCTTTGTGTGATTTTAATTTAAATGATTTAATGATTTTTTTATTTCACTTTTATTTAGTAAAAGTGATGTTTAGGTTTTCAAGAATAAAGAGTAGAATGAATTCCATTTGTAGACGAAACTCACCTTATTCTACATCTTAACTTCCTAAAGAGTCTAACTATGGTCCTTAAGCAACTTAATTAGCCCATTTAAATTTGTGTAATTTATTTGATTTGATTTAAATTTTATAATTTGAGTTTGTTTAATCGTCATGTATTTGATTGATTAATTTTGAATTAAATGTGTTGATTTAATTAAATTTAGATAATTTAATAACATTAATATCTAATGAAGTTTAAGTTTGTTTAAATCCATGTGTTTTTGATTGATTAATTTTAGATTAGATATTTTGATTTAATTAATAATTCGATAATTCAATATCCTTTAATTCAATCTCTAGTTTCTTTCCCATGGGTTTTAATTTAATTCCTTAATTTCATATGATAAATATCATTTTGATGTTGTTTAACTTCATTGATTTTGTTATTCCATTTAAGTTTGATTTAGAATGGCGAATTTATTTTAATTTACTTGTGATTTATTTGAAGTTCAATGTATTCTTTTATTTGAATTACAATTAAAGGTTTAACTTATTGAATTTAGCCGTTTAGTTTATGTATAGATTATCTCTTCAGTTTGATGATTACTCTCTTATCTTAATTCAATAGGTTTGTTTTATTTGAGTTTTATTTTGTTTGACTTATTATGATATTATTTGAAATTAAGATTAATTGGATATGATTTAATAACTTTAGAGTTTATATTTAATTTTATGTTTATTTGATTTGATTATGGTTTATTTATTTATAGTTGATTGGATAAAATGAATTGAAAATTGATTTAAATTATTTATGATTAATTTATTTTAATTTCATTCATTTGTTTATTAGATTTTAGTTTATGTTTTGATTTTACACATTTTAATAATTAATTATTTTATCTTATTTAGGTAGGTTGAACTAGATTTAATTTGATCATGTATTAAATTGATGAGAGTCTTTCTTTATTGGGTTTAATTTGATTTGATTAACTTTATTAATCTATAGGTTTTCTTAGCTTCAATGTGATTATATAATTAGTTTGATTAAGAAGTGTGTTTAGTTTAATTATTAAATTAAATAAAGATTTGTTTAATTTTTAATTTGGTTTCATATTTGTTTAGGTTAATGATATAATTAATGACCTAATTATTTAGATTTAATTTAGGATTTGATTGGCATTTAATTGCATTTCAATTATGTTTAAATTTATGTTTTCCTAAGCTTAAGTTTAATGTGATTACTTTAATTAACTTAATTGGTTTATTTTAAGATGTGTGATTAAATTAATTAGTAAAATAATTAAAGATTTGATTTGAGTTTGATTTAAGAATTAATTTTAATGTGATTTATTTAAATCAATCTGGTTCATTAAGATGATGGATTAATTCATTACATTTACATTAATTAGATGTTTAATTAACTAATTTTGATTAAGGATAATTGAATTTTGAATTATCTGATTAATTAAAGATTTGTTTAATTAACGACTTAATTTCTCACATGTGAGTGATTTGATTTAGTTAAGTGTTTTACTTAAGTTTGATTTGATTAAAGGATTATTGTTATTATCATCATTGTTATTAAGTGAATTAACTATTTATTTATTTCAATTAAGTTTGATTATCTATGATTAGAGTTTTATTTGATTTAATTCATTTATTATGTTTATTTAATTTCATTAATGCCTTTGATTTAGTTATTAGGTTGAAATATTTAATGATTGAGTAACTGTCTTATTCCAAATGGATTAATTTAGATATTAAATTAATTAAGTTCACTTTAGCTTCATTTTTTTTTTATTTGGTTTGATTAATATTAAGTGATTATGATGTATTGGATTTATAATTAATTTAACTTTTTAGTTTACTTAATGATTAATTAATGTTCAGTTTATTTATATTCATTAAGGAGTTTCATATGATTAAGATTATATGTTAAAGTTTCTTAGATTTGTTTAGGTTTAAGTTTCATTTATGATTTTATCATTTAATTGAGTTTTATTAACTTAAATAGGTTTAATCATATTTAATTTAATTTTCTTTGAGGATTATATGATATTTTTTTTTATTTGAGATTTGATAAATGATTATTTAAGTGTTATTTCATTTCTGATTCTGATTTATTATTTAGATTATTATGAGTTTTATTTTAATTAATTCTTTAATTTGTTAAATTTTAACCCTAAATATTTATTGTAGGTTCATTAAGCTTCAGAAGATCATATTATATATATATATATATTAAGGATCTTACATATTAACTGAAGAGTGTTAAGCCATTTTGAAGATTTTTTGTAAATTTTTGGATTTTTATTTAGTTTAATTTATTAAAATGGATAATCTAAACTTTAAAATTTAATTTCTCCCAATCTAGAAGTCCGTTTTTACTTGAGATATTTATGATAGGTGTGTTTTAACTTTAATTTTAATTCCTGAAAATTTCAACTCAATCGAAATTGTATTTTTAGACTAATTAATGAAATTTGATTTTCACTAAAATCTAAATTAAGCTCAAACCATTCAGTGGAATTTGAAGATTTTAAGTTCATTGGATTTCTTTTGGAAAGACGGATCCAACGAACTCTTATTTGTAATTTTTCTCTATGTATTTTATTTTTTATGAATTTTCAGAGTTTTGGGCAAATTAAATAATTTTTAAAATTAGAAAATAAGCAATTTTCCCACTTAACCCGTCGGCTTGCGCTGAGCGCGCGTGAACGGTGCCGCGCGCTTGGGCATCGCTTTTGTCGGCCGCATGGCATGGAGCAATGGCGCATCGCGGTAATAATACGATCGGAAAGGGATAGGGACGCAAGTATCAGACCTGACCATTCCATCACGGATTGGATGGTTAGATCAATCCACGTGATCTGGGCTGCTCGATCCGAATCAACCGAGATTAGTGAATCCGAACGCTGTCAGCGGTTGAACCAGCTGTATGATTTGAGAGCGTGATCCCGATGGGATGGAGGCGAAAAATAGAAAAATTATCGCTATTTTTTCTGAACCAAATTTCATCGATTGGGCAATTCTTCACTAGAAAACTTTTCTATTCACATGGGGAAGATATAAAATAAAAAATATGAGGGTAATCTAAGAAAATTTCCTAAAATTATGCATACATTACCACAAATAAAGCTCCTTAAGGCCTGCTAAAGTTTGATGAAATTACCTCTGAGGGATGGTTTTGCGTGGTGAAGATCACTCTCCAGGTGTGAGAGGAAGCCTTGGAATGAGCCTAGACTTTTGCCTTCACTTTGGAATGATGTATTCTTCAATTGTTTCCTCTTCCTAATCGGAATTCTCCCGGTTGTGGTGTTTTTACCTCAAGAGAAGTGGGAAGTGGTTGTTGGTTGCTTTGGGAGCTCCAAGAGACTCTATAATGCCAAAATCATATCCCTTTACTATCTTTATTTTCCATTAAAGGGTGATGGGAAGGTTTGTTGGGTGGTGATGGCTGATTAGGGACTTTGGATTTAGCTCCCAAAGTCTTCATTTGCTACCATAGGATCAGCTCCATTGAATGTAAGTGTTGAGGAGGAGTTAAATGTATGTGATAGGGAGAATTAAATGAGGTTGGGTGGAATCCTATGCGGGGGAGGATCCATGAGGGATTTAGTTGGGTTGGGTTGATTTTGGGCTGATCCCAAATGAGTTTGGGTCAGGCTTAATCATCCCCCAATGGGAAATGGCTTGGTTTCAAGAGATTTGACTCAATTTGGGTCATATGAGTCACATTGGGTCATATCGAGTTAGGTTGACTAATCAGTCAAATTTGAGTCAAACCAAGGCTTAGGTTAGGTTCAAATGATAATTTGAAGTGTTTTTCTATGATCAATTTGATTTAATTTGGCTTAGGATTGATTTTGGCTCATTTAGAATCAAATGGGTCAAATGGTGACCAATTTGATCAAAATTAGCCAAATTGGCTTGGGTTATGGGTTGCTTCATGTTCAATTTTGAAGATGAGGTAGCCTTTAGTTTGAATCAATTTGGATTTAATTTGAATTTTGGCTAATTTGACCATTTAGTTTAATTTGGGCTAGGTTGGGTCAAGCTGACCAATTGGTCAAATTAGGCTCAATTATGGCTTTGGTCAAGTTCAATAATCAATTTAGAATGAACTTGAGCCATTCGTTGCAATCAATTTAGATTAGATTGGGATTTGACCCATTTTGGCTTTTAGGCCAATTTGGGTCAATTTGAGTTAAATGGTCAATTGGATTTAGTTTTGCTCAATTGAGAGTTTGGTCATATTCAATCATTGATTATGAGTGCTTTTGGATCAATGGTTTCAATCAATTTGGTTTATGATGGGTTTAGGCTATTTAGGTTTCATTTGGCTTAGGAAGGATCTTAGGATTTGAATTTGATTTTGGGTTTCAATCATTTGGAGTCAAGTTTGGAATTATATTTGACATTTGAATTTGAATTTGAGATTTGGTTTTAGATTTGAATCTATTTTTGATTTGAAGGTGTATATGGATTGAATTTAAGCTATAGGGTGGGTGATTTTTAAGTCCTAAGGCATGCTTCCACATTAACCCTTCTAAGTCTCAGGCTTAGATTATGTGTTCACCTAATCACTAGAAGTGTCCTATGACTAAGGAACTCTTAGTTCCTAGAAGAGTCCTAAGTCTAAGAAGAGGAGGTTGAGAGCTCACTCCAAAAGTAAGGTCAACGAAAGGACCCCCAATAGCTGTGGTGTAACTGACAAGGCACACTACACGTATTGGCATTGATCCAAATGATCTACAACAACCAGAAGATTGCAAACACTAACGGATTTATACCTAGACAAGATAGAATGAATCTTGATAATGATTGACTCTCTTTATGCTTGGGCATAAGAATCGGAATCATTGAGTACATGAACCTTCCATTGGGGAAGCATGTTCAAGTTATCCAAGGGCATAAGAGAGCTAGAAGGAATCCATTGGGGATAAGAAATTGAGTTTGATTGTGAATATGATTAGTTTGGGTGCATATCTACTGGGGATTAGAATCTATAAGCTGATGGGAATCAAGATCAAATTGATTTTGATTTGTTTTTATTTAATTGATGTGGAGGCATTTTCGCTAAGGATATGTGCTCAAATCTGCTGGGGATTGGAAATAAGAACCTTCCACTAGGGAAGCAGGTTCAGACTATTCCTTGGGGATAAGGATTTGATTAGATTTCTTTGATTAAACTCCACTAGGGTGGTTAGTTTAATTTGTTATGGCTCTATTGGCTAGATTGAGGGTATAATCACTTGGGATGTACACTTTGTTAGATTTATTTGATTTAAATCTAAGCTTTATTAAGGAGCCTAATTTGATTTGCACCTCACTTTGGAGAAATTGGTTTATCTAATATGTTTAATTTGACACCACAAGGGATGTTGGTTTGGAATTTATTTTGTTATGGACCCTGTTGGTGTGTGATGGACCACACTAAGAAGGAGTCACAAGGGCCACTTTTGCTTAAAATAAGCCAAGGGGTAGTCTACACTGCCACAAGGTAGGACTATCCACTAAGGGTTTCCTTTAGGATGTAATATGCTAAGAAGAAGGCATAGACTTACATCTTCCAAGAGGAGAACCTTTGGGGTGATCTTGGATGGACAACATTGAACCCTACAAGGCATCTTGAGTGAGCAGGGATCTTACCTCAACTCAGAGTATCGATGATTAATTTGATTTTAATTTCATTTGATTTGATGCAATTTGATTTAATTTAATTTGGTGTGTTATATTTGTGGACCCTATGCATGATGGATGCATTGAGAAAGGCTATGTCGAATTTATCTTAGATTCTGATCTAAATGGGTAGTCTACCAACCATGGTAGGATTATTACATGGGTTGCCTTTCGATTGTGCAGCATGTCTTATGAAAGCATAGCAAACTTACAACTTCCAAACTAGGGATTACGGGTGATCATTGATGGCACAATAAATCAACTAGGTTGCTGTTAGTGTGTGGTTGTACTTAGGAAGAAAGCGTCAGGTTACATCTTCCAAAGTAGGGATCAACCATTGAGTGATGGTTGGATTGATGTCAAACCGACCAAGGGCAAATCTTGAGTGAATCTTTGGGGACTTATGTCATTTCAGTAGTCAGATCGGTTAACTTGGGATGGACCTTGTCAGTGTACGATGGACTCACTGAGAATGGGCTATGTCGGCCTTAACCTATCTCAGATTTACAAATCCAAGAGGGTAGTCTACCAGCCCCAAGGTAGGACTATTCGGCCTAAGGGTTGCCTTTCAGTGTGCAATGGCTGTACTAGGGAGAAAGCATAGCAAACTTACATCATCCAAAGTAGGGATCAACCATTGGGATAATTTGTTGATGGCACAACAAATCGAACCCTACCTAAGGTGACTACTAAGTGAGCATCATCGAGGATCTTACCTCAACTCAAAAGTAGTCATGATGATTAATTTGACTTATATTTGATTTGATTTGAATTGATTTAATTTAGTTTGGTGTGGTATGCTATGGACCCTATTGGCATGCAGACAAATCGAGGATCTAACCCGCGTGGCGAATACGAGGTTGCCTTTACAACTATACTAGAAGAAAGTATAGCAGACTTACATCTTTTAAAGTAGGGATCATCCATTGGGGTGATATATCGATAGCACAATAAATCAAACCCAACCTAAAGTGACTATTGAATGAATGTCATTGGGGATTATATGAGTTAGTAGTAATGTCATTTGATTGAATTCCATTTATTTTAATTTCATTTTGTTTTGATTTGATGGATCCCGTCAGTGTGCAATGGATCCAATAAGAAGAGGAAAATATAAACCTAGACCTATTTTAGGTTTACAAATCCAAAGGGATAGTCTACACCATGAGGTACCCAACCAAATTGTCTTTTGTGCAATGGTCAAGTTAGAAGAAAGCGTGAGGACTCATCTCTTACAAGGAACCACGGGTCGGTTGCTTGTGCAACAAATTGAACGACTTAATGGTCGGTTGATGATGATGGAAAGAATGCATAGTGACTTATATCTTTCAAAGAAAAATGTCCACTTGGTGACGTTGGCACAACAAGTTGAACGACTGGGGTGACTAGAGTGCAGGACTTATCTTAACTCAAAGTAGTGAAATTCCTATAGGGAGTTTTGACAGCCTAAAGATAGGATGCTACTTGGAAAAGGCTAGGGGAATTCTAATCCACAAGCAAAGATATATTTTGTTTATTTTAAGTTTGCATGCTCCCTGTTGGTCTGTGAGGGACCTCACTGAGAAAGAGCTCATATCAACCTAGTCCTATCTCAGACTTACTAGACCAAGGGAGAATGTGTGCATCTATTGAACAAATTCTCCAACCATAGGGGTGGTTACTAGGAAAGGGGGAATGTCTAATCCAAAACAAGCGTCTATTGGGGTGCATCGTGATCCAAATAGAGTGTCCATGGGGAGGTGCCATGGCATTATCCAAAACCCTTTAAAGAAAGCCTACAGGTATTGGTGGCCAACTCGAGGAGAAAGCATAGGACTCACATGAAGAGTGGTGTGTCCCTTGGGTCACCATCGACATGGTGATAACCAACCAACCTAAGGTGCCTATCGATTAGTGATAATCAGTCTAGAAAGAAGGCGTGTAGGCTTACATCTCTTTAAAGAAGAATTAATCAAGGGATAGTCTTATTTCGATAGGCTATCATAGAAAATGAGGAGTCCTGTTTAAGGACTAAACCCAAGCTTAAAGTAGTCAGGAGGAAAGGAGCCATTAGAGGACTTATCCTAAACTTTAAATATACTCGACCTAGTCAATGCATGTTGGCTAGTCCAAGAAGAATGTGTGTAGGCTTACATCCTCTTAAATAAAGTCAACATAAGGTAGCTTCTTCAGCATTGAATATAAACCAGGTGCTCATTGTTTTGCATAGTCAAGTCAGAAAGAAAGAGCGGGGGCTCATATCCACCAGACAAGTGACCACTAGGGTGACACACTAGCAAGGTAACATGTCAGCACGACATAGAGTAGCTAATAAATGAAGTACCACAGGGGAAGCTTTGCTCCACATCAAAATCTTTGAGATATAAGATATATGTTTATTTTGTGAAAGAGGGAATAGGATGCCTCTTGGGTTTTCTTACACCCTAAAACACATAGAAGAATGGATGAAATGCTAGGCAATTATGACTCCACCAAGAAAGATGTCTTGGGTTCTCTTTAACTTAGTTGTACTAGTTAAAATAGGATCTTTGGATCTTACACCTAACCTAGTACTGAGGATCATTTGTAGTTTGTGTTTATGTCAATGAAAGATGGGATATATGGTCATACCTCTAAATCGTCATGGCATTGAGTGAAGATATTTCTAACACATAGAGATGGAATTTGTTATGAAAGAAGTTTTATTGATGATTATTTTCAAACAAGATTTATGGATAGTATTTCTTTACGTAGATCCCATTGATTGGAAGCATCGGACACTCTCCCTTATAACTTATATGTTGATAAGATCCTTCTTGGTAGGCATTCTCTATAGCAAAAGGGCCTTCCCAAGTGGGTTCAAACTTTCCTCCCATCTTTCAACAGGAAATAATTGGTCTCCCTAGAACTAAAATAAGCTCTCCTACTTGAAAAGCTCTAGGACGGACCAACTTGTTGTGAGCTTGAATCATTTTGGCTTTGTACAACTCAAGGTTATGACATGCCCGGAGGCATCTCTCCTCCAAACCTTCGAGCTCTTCCAACTGCAACTTGGCATTCTACTCTATAGTAATTTTGCTATCCACAACTATCCTTAGTGATGGGAGTTAGACTTCTAAAAGTAGAATGGCTTCAGACGCTTACATAAAGGGGAATGGGGTATATTGAGTTGGACTTATGTATATGGGTGTAAGCCCACAACTGACTCTTTGCTCATGCCACTATCTCTTATTGTCATCGAGTGTCTTCTTTAATATTTGAATGAGAGTTTTGTTGAATGCTTTTGCTAGACTGTTTGCCCTCGGGTAGTAGATGGCGGAATATCTCCAATCTAGTTGTGTCTCCAAGAAAAGCTATTAATTTTAGTGCTCTTGAACTCAGTACCATTATCAGATATAATTCATCGAGGAACCTCGAACCTATATATAATATGGTTCTTGAAAAATTAGAGCACATCTTGGCTGTCTAAGTGAGATTACCTGCCTTGGAAAAGTAGTCAGTGGCTAGAATGGAGGCGGTGACCCATGGAAGGGAGGATCCAGTCAGGACTATGTGGTACCCCAACTTTCCATAGCCCATTGAGGCCAATGTAGAATTACAATGTTGGGTTGTTGATGGCAGGACCCTACTTGTGTACCACATTGGTGGCATCTCCTAACTACATCCATGCAGTCCCCATGATCATCGCGAAGGTCAGAGTATGGCTCCTGATCTCTCTTGATCTTGGCTTTCATCGGAAGCGATTGAGTGTGCTGATAACTCGCGCTGATGTACCTTGGCCGGCTTGATCCCTCGACTATGTTTATGGGCAACCCAACCATATGATCAAGGACCCGCAAGGTTGCCATCCATGAGAGCATAGGAAGGGCTCCCTGCTTCACCTGGTGTGTTAGTGATTTCTCTTGTGGTAGTTTACCTATATTTAAATAATCCATGAATGGTTGCCTCTAATCTGACTCCTCATCTTTTTTGTCAATGGGAAACTCCCCTTCAAGAGAGAATCTCTCGATGAGTTCAACATCAATAAGGGATAGGACTTGTTAATTTTGGACTCTTATTGGAATGGACTCATCGTCTGAACATGCCAACTCTTTTCCAAGCATAGCTAATGCATCTACTATTGCATTCTCTCCTCAAGAAATCTTGTAGATAGTAAGCTTTCGGATTTAGGCCAACAACTCCATGGTGTACTTGTGGTAATGATGGAGCTTAGGCTTTAGAACATTGTCGGACCCAGCGATTTGGTTGGTGACGAGCTGAGAATCCCTGAAGATGTTGATGCCCTAGATGCATAATATTATGACTAACTTCAGACTGGCAATCAAAGCATCATATTCAGCTTTGTTATTGGTGCATGGATTAGATAAATGATATGAGAATCTCATCACATTGCGGTCCAGAGTTAGGAGAACTATTCCTATCTCTGTCTTCCCTGGAATAGTAAATTATAATTCTTCTCCTCTTTGAGAGGAAGCTGCACCATCAAAATACATGTCCCAATGGTGAATACTAATGTCCCCTAAGTTCATAATTTGTTCATCAAGGAGGTCATCACTAAGCTGAGAATCAATAAGAAGTGGGTGTGATGCTAAAAAATTTGCTAGCGCCTGTCCTTTCACCGTACAGAGGGGTACAAATGTGATGTCAAACTATGACAAAATCAGGGACCACATGCCAACCTTCTGGATAGAATCGGCCGTGTCATGAGATATTGTAGTGGATTGATCCTAGAGATCAGATTCACCTTATAAAAAAACATGTAGTTTCGTAGCTTTGGGATGCGAAGATTAAAGCTAAGCAATGCTTTTCAATGAGTGGGTAGTTTATCTCAGTAAGGATTAGACTATGATTGAGGTAGTAGAGAGTATTTTCTTTTCCTTCATCATTGGTTTGAGCTAACAAAGCTCCAAGGGAGTCGTCTAATGCAGCGGTGTAGAGGATCATCGGCTTACCTGGGATAGGGGCTGCTAAAAATGGCAGCGTCATCAGGTAGTACTTGATGTCTTCAAAAGCATGCTGCCACTAATCATCTCACTTGAACTTGACATCCTTTTTAATAAGTGCTAAGAATGGTTAGCATCCTCCTGATAGGTTGGATATGAAGTATCTAAGATATGCCAACCGCCCTTGAAATGATCTGAGCTGAGTTAGACTTTTAGTGGGTGACATTTTTAAGAAAGCCTTGATCTTCTCTAGATTGATCTCTATTCCTCAGTGTCAGATAACAAACCCAAGGAATTTCCTTGAAGCTACTCTGAATGCATACTTTAGGGGATTAATTTTGAGGTTAAATTATCTTAACTGTTTGAAAACTACTCTCAGGTTGAAGAGATGGACTTCCTTTTCTTTGCTTTTGACTACTAGATCATCAATATAGCATTCAACTTGATGATGAATGAGTTCATTGAAGGTCCAAGTCATGGCTCATTGGTATGTAGCACCAGCATTTTTAAGGCCAAAATGCATGACTTTATAATAATAGATTCTAATCGGGGTTCGAAAAGTAGTGTTTCTTTCATCTTTGGGGGCCATCTTGATTTGGTTGTAGCCAGATGGCACATCCATGAAAGATAAGACTGCATGAGATGAGGCAATGTCCACCATCAGTTCTGGGATTGGTTGTAGAAATTCATCTTTAGGACATGCTTTATTTAGATCCCTAAAATCAATGCATATGTGAATTTGGCCATTCTTCTTCTTAACTAAGATGACACTTGCTAACTAGGTAGGATATTTTTCTTCCCTGATAAAGCCAGCATCGATCAATTTCTTGATTTCAAAAGTGACCTGTTGTTCAATGTCTAATCGCATGCATATAGGAGCTTGCTTAATAGTGTTAGCATTAAGTTCTATTGCTAGTTTGTGGACTTCCACGTCAGGAGATTGTGGGCGAAAAATTTCTATATAGTCACCTTCATCTATGGTGAAAAGCAAGAATATAAAAATTCATCTTTTGGGGATGCCACGTAGATCTGCAGATGTGCTTATTCAGGTGATCGGGAATGTCATCAAAGAAATCAAAATGGGATTGATCAAAGAGAGCGAGTTATTATCAAAGCCAAAAGAAAGATAAGTAGGAGATACCCACGATGCTAGGAAACCTAGCGAGCATCTTAAATTATCCTATGGCTAGGCTTTACATTTCTTAAAATTGATTTAATTTATTTGAGTTGAATTTTTCATTAGAAATTTAGGACTTATGATTCCATAACACAAGATTATGGAAATGCCTAAGAGGTGAGGAATTATGCTTATGGCCCCCAAAAGGCAGAAGTAACCTCAGCACCTAAATCTAGGGAGCTTTGGCGACGACCAAAAGAACAACCTAAATCTAAGGGAAAAAATGGGTATTTGATTTGCCCCCACAAGTGAGGATAAACCACCCAACTTCTTGGACTTACAACCACCAGGGGGTGACCGCCAACTAACTCCTATTACAATTTTAAATACATGTAGGCAAGTCATATTCTTATGCAAGATAAGTTAGGTTGTTATTTATTTAGAAAGAGACTAAGTCCTTAAACTCACTCCCTAAAAAGACTAGATCATGTAAGGACATGCTTCAAATGATCTAAATCTAAGGCAATTCAGATTTTATTTTGTTTTCATTTTTGGACAATTATTTTAACTCAGGCTAAAAGGATTCATATGCCTAATGCATGAAATGAAGTTATTGGCCAAAATCGTGAAGGAGGAGGTGTGTTTCCACCATAGCTCTCAAAAGGTCAAGCCAAGTTTCTGCAAGGTAGCGACCCTCAATCAGAGTGAAATAAGATGCATTTGTGCATGATTGCAGGGTTGCTAATTCTTTTATCTTGATTTTAAACTTAAGCTTTAGGTGGTTATGAGTTCTTTATTTTTTAGTTTTGAGTTGTTAAGTTTGGTAAAGATTTATTTTTTCCTAAGAGCCTAATCCACATCAGGCCATACATAAAGCAAGGAAGAAACTAGGAAAAAAATGCCACTTAATGCAAAAAACAAATCATCAATCAATTTATAAAGCTAATCAAAAGAATAAGAGGCCATTGTGGTGGTACCACCTGACAAAAATTGGGTAGCAAGCTCTACCTTATACAACCCAGATTACAAATGAATTAAATTACAATTAAGCAAGAAGTCATTGTTATGGGTGTCTTCAAGCTTTCTTCATCTTTCTTCTTTCTTCTTTATTCTTCTTATCTTCTTTGGTTCCTTCTTTTAGATGGTTAGAAGGTGGATGCTCCAAGGCTTCACATAGTGCATAAGATAGGATCTTATGAGCAATGTTCATCTAATCCCCATAACAATCATTCCAAAATCTAATTATGCAAATTTACATGAAAAGAAAAATAAATCTAAATAACACACAAAATAAGGTTAGCTAAAACCAAAAATCCAAGCATGTATATTGGACTTATCACCCACACATGGGTGACTAAGTCCACACTATATGGATTATGCTTAGGGGTATAAGCACACAAAGCATTTATATTATTTATTATAAGCCTTAAGCACAATCCCTAGAAAATAATGGTTAGACTAAGATACCATTCATTCTGAGCATACATCTAACATCCTAAAACATATATCACAAAAAAAGCAAACATCAAACCATGCAACCTAACCTAAAGCTAGAAGTGGTGACTTAGCTAATGTGTGTGTGTGTTTGGAGGTTATGTGGTATATGGCTTTAAGTTAGAATTTTCTAAGTGTGAAGCATGTTCAACTTAGGAGGGTTTCATTTAAGTGATTTAATTATTTTGGGTTGATTTTATTTCATGTTTTTTTAGGTTCAAATGAATCCTATAATTAATTACTAAGTTATAAAGAGGAAAGAGAGAACTTCTCTTTCCTTCCTTAACCTAGTAATTTCTAAAAGTAGATTCATATTTTAGTTTTGTTTAGTGAATGTTTTGATTAATGTTTTAATTAATCCTAAGTTTAGATGAACTCTAAACAAACCTATTCAAAAGAAAGGCATTTTAAGATTAAATAAAATGAATAAATTCACAAAACATACATCACTTCATTTCTTTCCCAACATGTATAACATGCATATGAATGAGTCTAAGCATATCTATACATACATGAGAATGTTTAACACACTTTATGATGCATGCTAAGTAATTCATTTAAGAAATTTGAAGTTTATGATGCATGATTTTCATTAAGTAGAAAACTTATCAATTTTCACATGCACACATGAAAGTAAGAAAGGCATAAGTGAGTATGCCATTGTTAACCAGGTGTAAGGTACAAGACCTACTTAGGGCTACTTAAAGCCTCACAACCTTGGGGTTGTCCAGACTAATATACCACTTTCCTTAAATACAAACATGTGTACAAAAGAAATGAATGGAAAAGAAAGAATGCAAAAATTTGTATTAGTTGATTCATTTTGTTTATGCAATTTATATGTGCAAGCATAGGTAACCTTCTTAAGTGATAGCATAGGAATGAATAGGATATGGAATTAGGCAAGTGTTAGGTTCTTTTCAAATGGACCATACATCTTACCAAATCTATTCAAAACTATACTAAAGAAAGAAGAAAAAACCTATAAGCACATCCTTATATTCTCTCACATGCAAACTTATAATTAAAATATAAGTACACACTTTTAGTTTTATAATTGATTCATATATTTTTTAAAATAATTTGAATTTAATAGTGATAATAGCCACTCATATTTCTACTTTAGCCAACACATTTGACATAAAGTAAACATTTTCATTTTAAATTTGAATTTTGAAAATATGGATGCATGAAACCACATGACATACATATTTAACATGTTGGGGAAAGAATAAAGTAATGAAAGCATGTAAACACATTCACTTTAATTAAATCCTAAAGACAATCTTATGAAATAAGAAAGTTTAAAATAAATCAAAGTTTATTAATATGATTTTTTGTTTGATTTGAGTTTGATTTAATTTTGAAAATGTGAGTTGAGTTTGTTTATTCCTAACCCATTCCACATGTGTTTGATATTTTTGTTTAATTTTAGATGATTAGATTCATTTTATATTTTGATTAGGTTAAGGTATGAATTAAGCAAGTTAAATAACCCTTACCTACACCACCTTAGCATAGTTAACCAAGTAATTATGAGCCAATGAGATGACATAAAAAACTCACAAGGAATTTAAATTTTCCATGCACCTAGGAAGAAAAGGTCCTAATGCAATTTGGCTCATGATTAATTGTTAATTAAGTTAAGAGGTTTAACTTAAGTAATTTCAAAACACCCTCACACATATGAGTTGGATTTTGATTTCCTTAATTGAACTTAGGCTCTTGAACACCTAAGCATCTACCAGTAGATTAATTAAGTTTTGGAAGTTTTAGAATTTTAATTAATTAAGAGGGATAATTAATGAATTAACCCTTAATTAAGAGGATTAAGAGAAAGAAAAATTTAGGGAATAGCTTAGGGGAAATACCCCAAAATTATTTCCAAAGCCTCCTATTCATTGGATCTAACCTTAATCAACTTCAATAAGGGATTAAAACACAAATCGCACCTTAATCATCCTTAATTATATTAAGGGAGTAATTAGGAAATGCATTTGCAATTCCCCTAATTAAGCATTCAATAAATTCTAAGAAAATTAGGGGAGGTAGAAGTTATCCCCCAAAACATGCATAAGAAGTTTGGGATTAATGTTAATTAATTAGTAATTAGAAAAATAAGATTTCCATTAAAACCCAAAATCAGAAAATATAATTTAAAATCCATTAAAATATTTTAGAATATTCTAGATTGAATTATCTTTCCATAGAAATTTACCTCATATTTTTTAATTTTTGAGAGATATGAATTTTGAAGTTAGGGATTAATTAAATTAATTAAATTAACTCCCTCCACAAGATGACGGTGGCGGTCACGCTTTACATGCATCGCGAGGGGTTACTTAAACATCATCACGCAGGCGAGGATGGTTTGATCCTCGTTCGATCAAGGATGAATGGCCATGGATCACCCCGGTTTTAAAGGATAAATGATTTATAAAATGTTAATCTCGATCATCCATCCAAAATGTGGATGGATGGTAGATTTTCCCTTGAGGATCAATGAGACCGGCCCATGATCGGGAAGATCCAAGCTTGATTGAGCTGATTGGAAATAAAACTTTACCCACACCATCTTAGCTAATGAAAGCCTATCCAATGGTGAATTCTCATGCCATAAATTTTCACAAAGGACCAACACCTCCTAAGCTAGTGGTCAAAAATTCATACCTCCCGGGCTGAAGTTCGATGAGGAGCTTGCCCTAGTGGAGATAAGCCCTGAAAGTTTCTGCCTGGGGTTGAGATCTCATGGACCAACCTCTTCCCTTGCTTATGGCTTTGATCTCAACCTTGCTTTGGGAACTTGGGAAGCTTGGGTGCACTAACGATCCAGAGTGTGCAAAGGAATTGAAGTGGATTTGAGTGAAGAGTTGAGAATGAATGGAGCTCCCTATTTTTTAAGGAAGAAATTGAGAAAGCTTGATTTCAAATCCCTCTAGAAGCTTAGGAATGCTCTGGCTCCTAACACTCTCACTCAATCTGAGGGTGTTGAATTCAAAGGAATTAGGGGAGTATATCTCCCATGGCAATGGACCAAGCTTGCCATTTTGATCCAATTGACCATATGGAAAGGGTTGTTTGATCTATTGAGTTGGCACATGGTGGTTTGAGCTGAGTGGATTGTAACCTCCCATGTGCTTCAAATCAAGTGGAGGAGGTTTTTGAATATTGGCTTGAGCTAGGGGTTTTGGCCTTGGGTCCATTTGCTGACCCAAACCCATTGGGTTGGGTGCACCACTCCATTGGGTCACTTGACCTATTAGAAGGTATCAAGTTGATATGAAGAGGGCTTGACCAAATTCCCATGGATTTGACCAAAATTTGTTCTATGGCCTAGGGTAGAATGGTCATTTTAATTTGAATTTTGTATGTTGAGAAAATAGGTTTGGCCAAGTTTCATGAGATTTGGAGTTCATTTGATATGGTTTGGCTCATGTTGACCCATTTAGGTCAAAATGGGTCAACTTGGTCAAGTTGACCAATTGGTCAAATTGGGTCAAACCAAGGGTTGGGTCAAGTTCATATGACCATTTGAAATATTTTGGTGGCTTGGTTTGATTCAATTTGGTTTAGTTTTGAATTTGGCTCATATGACTTCATTTAGGTCAAATGGGTCAAGTTGACCAATTGACCCATTTGACCTATTTGAGCTAGGTCATGGGTAGGTTTAGGTTTGGTTAGTCATATGAAGTGGATTGGTATCTTTATTTCCAATCAATTTTGGTTAAGTTTGAATTTGGCTCAACATGACCCTTTAGGTCAAGTTGGGTTCAAGGTCAATTACATTAGGTTAGGTCTAGTTGGCCAATTGAGGCTTTGGTCAAGTTCAACAAGTGATTTGGAATGAACTTGACCCATTGGTTTCAATCAATTTGGCTTAGATCAAGTTTTGACATTTTGACTTTTAGGTCAAGTTGGGTCAACTTGGGTCAAGTGGCCAATTGGGCTAGGTTAGGCTCAAATGTTGACTTGTTCAAGTTCAAACATAGTCATGAATGAACTTAGATCAATGGTTTCAATCAATTTGGCCTATGGTGGATTTTTGTTAGGTTTCATTTTGGCTAAGTGTTGACTTCGTCAACCCTTAGGTTTGACTTAGTTTGACCCAATTTGATTGATTGATCATCCCATGATGATTGTTGATCATGATGAGAGGCATAGGTGAGTTTGATTCAATCCAATTTGGTTAGGATTAGAATTTGGCTCATAGGGTACTTTAGGTCACTTTGGGTCAAGTGAGCCTAAGTGGGTCAAATGGCTTGGTCAAAGCTTGATTTGAGTTTGATTGAACTTGTATATGGACTTATGATTGAAATATAAATCCATTTGCAAGTGGTTTGAAGTCAAATGGGTTTTGATTCATTTGACAATTTCATATTCAAAGGAAGAATATGAATGGATTTTGATTTGATTTTGAATTGATTTTGATTGTGATTGAAGTTTGTATTTATGGATTCATGATTGTAGGGTTGATTGAATCATGAAGGAAAATCAAGAGTTTGGCTTGATTTAAAATTGATTTGGCTAAGTTCAAGATTTTGACTTGAAAGGCTTAGGGATTTTTAGGGATTTGAGTTTGATTTTTTGGAATTGGTTTGATTGTTTGAATTTATATTTTTTATATGTGAATATAAATGAGAATATAAATCATGAGAAAATTTCAAGGATTTGAAGTGATTTGATCATGATTTAGGCTAAGTCCATTAAAAGGAATTTAAAGGACTAGAAAATTTTGGAGTTTGAATTTTGAATTTGGTTTGATTGATTTATATTTATATTTCATTTATATATGTGAATATAAATGAGAATATAAATGAGTTATGAGAAAATCCCATGAATTTGAATTGATTTGATCATGATTTAGGCTAAGTCCAAGAGGAATTAAGGACTTAAGAAATTTTAATTTGGAATTTAATTTTGGATTGGATTTGATTGATTTATATTTATATTTTATTTATATATGTGAATATAAATGAGAATATAAATGAGTTATGAGAAAATCCATGAGTTTGAATTGATTTGATCATGATTTAGGCTAAGTCCTTAAAAGGAATTTAAAGGACTTAGGAATTCATGAATTGATTTTGATTTTGAATTTATATTTCATTTATATATGTGAATATAAATGAGAATATAAATGAGTGAGAAAATCTCATGAATTTGAATTGGTTGATCATGATTTAGAAGTCCTTAAGGAAAATTAAGGACTTAAGAAAATGATTTGGAGTTTGAAATTTCATTCATGGGTTTCAATCATGATTCATGATTTTCATGGATTTCAATCATATGGAGTTGATTTGAGTTTGGAGAAAATCAAATAAGATTGATTTGAGTTTGACTTGAAGGAAGGAAGGTGAGGAATGGTTCAAGCTAAGGGTAGGCAAATTTTCCTAACACCTAAGGCATGACCTATTCCTATGGCTAACTCTTCTAAGTCTCTAGGCTAGGTTGAGTGTCCACCTAATCACTAGATGTGTCTTAAGACTAAGGAACTCTTAAAGTCTAAGAGAAGTCCTATGTCTAAGATGGAGGGGTTGAGAGCTCATTCTAAAAATGAGGTCAATAAAGGGCCAATAGTGTGTGTGATCACAAGGAACACCACATGTATTGGTGTTGATCGAAATGATCAATAACATCAAAAGATTACAAGCACTAACAGAAACATTCTTTCATTAACCCAAGGTGTAGAAAGGATCTAGAGTTTAGTGCAATGTTGCTCTACTTATGTCAAGGACATAAGAGAGAGGAAAGAATCCACTAAGGGATAGAGTGTGAACCTTCCACTAGGGAAGCAAGTTCAAGTCATCCACAAGGGGATAAAAGGTTTGATTTGATTTAGGTCTCACTGAGGAGAAATTTTCACTAGGGAAAAGGATTGAATTTATTTCAATTTTTTTATGTTTGGATTTTTTTGAGATGATTTGGTCATGATGACATCAAGTAGGAGCCATGGAGGCCAACAACATTTACAATCCAAAGGGGTAGTCTACTAAACACATAGTAGACTAGCCAACCAAAGGGATGCCTTTCACATGCAATGTACTAGAAGAAAGCATGTAGACTTACATCCTCCAAAGTGAGACTATTGGGGTAATCTATTGGCAACAACAGATAACCTAGGTGACTATTGAGTGAATGCCAGGGGACTTAGATCAACTCAAAGATAGTCAAGATTAATTTCATTTTTTTTTATTTATTTTGATGGATTATTGGTTTGATGGATCAAAGAGAAGGAGCTTATCGCCTAGACCTATCTCGATTTATCAACCAAAGGAGTAGCTTCCCGGGAGAACTATCCAACCAAAGGAGTGCCTTTTGGTTTGCAATGATCAATTCAAGGGAAGAAAGCTCAGGGACTCACATCTTCCACTACAAAAGACCACTGGGGTGATCGGTTGCTTTGGGCAACAAATCGAACCCGACCTAGGCACCATGATAATCATAGAAAGAATGCATAGTCTTACATCTTCAAAGAAATGATCCGGGTAACCTACTTATAAAAAATAGATTGAACCCAACCTAAGGGTGACTACTGAGTGAGTACACCGGGATTTATCTCAACTCGTAGTCACAATTCCTATAGGAGTTCTAGACACCGCCTAAAGATAATGCTTGGGAAAAAGGCCTTTGGGGCTTGAATTCTAATCCACAAGAAAATATTTTTGTTTGTTTATTTTATCATGGACCTATTAGTTTAAGGGGATCAAAGAGAAGGAGCTTATATCATCCTAGACCTATCTTAGATTTATTGAACCAAGGGAGAATTTGTGCATCCACTGAACAAATTCTCTAACCATAAGGGGTGGTTGGAAAGGGGAATTGTCCAATCCAAAAGTAACCGTAGTGTCTAAATGGGGTCGCAAAGGATGTGATCCAAATAGAGTGCCCAGGGATGGGGCCGCTAAGGGCTTAATCCAACACCCGAGAAGATGACATGATAGTCATATATCCAATAGTATTCTGTCCAACTCAAGGAGAAAGCAGGACTCATATTTGCCAAGAGTGGTGTATCCACCGGGTGAGTCACTGCCAGGATAGCAAACATCAACCAACCTAAGGTGCTCGGTTTGCAACAATCAACCTAGGAAGAAAGCTCAGGGACTCACATCCTCAAGTAAATTGATTGGGATAGTCTATCTCCGAGTTATCCGACCTAGGGCTACTCTTGAGTGAATGCCACTGGGGACTTATATCAACTCAAAAGTAGTCAAGAGGAAAGGAGCCTCGGGGACTTATCCTAAACCTCAAATATACTGACCTAGTTAGAGAATGATGGCTAGTTCAAGAAGAAAGCACGAGGACTCACATCTTCTTAAACAAAGTCAGCATGAGGTAGCTTACTGGCTGGGTAGTGAAGACTACCATACTAACAAGGTACTTTTTGGTTTGCAATGGTCAAGGAAGAAAGCTTGGGGACTCACATCCTCAAGTGACCATGGGTGACATACTAGCATGTAGACCTAGAATAACTAATGAGTGAGTGCCATGGCTCCTCACATCAAAATAGAGACAAAAGATTTGTGTTTGTTGTTGTGCATGTGTAAAAGGAATAGGATGCCTGGGGACTCTTACACCTACCTTAAAACAGGGTTTGATGAAATGGTGCCATGGATGGCAAAAATAGGATTCCTTAAGAAAGGATGTCAGGTTCTCTCACACTTAGTTGTGCTAATCAAATAGGATGCCTCTCGTGTTCTCTTACACCTATTCTAATAGCGAGATTGTGTTGTGTTGTGAAAGAGGGATAGGATGCCAGGGGACTCTTACACCTACCCTAAACATCATGGTGGATTCAAGACAAGCAAACAATGCTTCAAAGAAGAGAAGATTTGATGAATGGAATCAAATTTTTTGTTCTTTTATTAATAATTATTTTCAAACATGATTTATTTCATGGGTAATATCTCTTTAGATAGAGCTCATTAATTGGAAGTATCGGGTGTTCCCTTTACAATCAATAAGTCGATAAGATCCTCCTTGGTAGGCCTTCTCTATGACATAGGGCCTTCCCAAGTGGGTTCAAACTTGCCTCCCATCTTTGCGGCAACAATTGGTCTCCTTAGACTAACACAAGTTCTCCTACTGAAAGACCTAGTGGACCATTGTTGTGAGCTTGAATCATTTTGGCCTTGTACAACTCGAGGTTCTGCATGCCCAGAGACTCTCCTCCAAACCTTCAAGCTCTTCTAACCAACTTTGCATTCTCTTTATAGTGATCTTGTTACCCAATGCTATCCTTAGTGATGGGAGAAACTTCTAAAGGTAGTGGCAACCCATACACTAAGGAAAATGGTAGATTGAGTTGAGTTTGGTATGTGGTGCGGTAGGCCCACAAGGCTTCAACCAACCGCTGTTCCACTATCATTTGTATCATCAAGAGTCTTCTTAGGATGAGAGTTTTGTTGAATGCTTCTACTAAGCCATTTGCTCTGGGGTAGTAGATGGTGGAGTATCTCCAATCTATACCGTGTCTTCTGGCAAAGCTGTTGATCTTAGTGCTTTTGAATGTAGTACCATTATCAGATATAATTCGAGGCACCAACCTATATATGATATGGTTCCTAAAAATTGAAGCACATGTAGCTATGACCTCTCGAGTGGGATGGCTTCCCACTTGGAAAAGTAGTCGAAGTTAAGATGAATCGATGCCCTTGGAAGAAGGAGGATCGATCGGACCCATAAGTCGGTACCCAACACTCAAATGGCCATGAGGCCAATGTAGGTGTAGAATGTTGGGTGGTGGAGGACCACACTGCAGACACGATGGCATCTCCTAGCTACATCCATGCATCTATAATCATCGAAGAGTATCCAAGTCTGATCTTCATCTTCATCTTCAAATGATTGATGTACTCATAGACTTGAATGTACCTCATTATAATGCCATGGGCTTCATGTTTGTCTAAACAAATAACCACATTTGGTCAAAGGACCAGATAGGGTGCCATCAACAAGAGTGTAGAGAGAGCTCTCTATTTTCACTGATGGGCTTGTGACTTTCTTGAGGTAGTTTATCTGTTTAAAGTAATCTATGAATGGTTGCCCAATCTAGCTCCTTGTCCATTTTGGCAATGACAACCTCCCTTCAAGAGAAAGTCTCGATGAGTTCAACATCAATAAGGGATATGACTTGTCTATTTTGGACCCTTATTGAAATGGACTCATCTTCAACATGCCAATTGCAAGTTTGGCCAAAGCTGCTATCATTCTCTCGGGGAACCTTGTAGATGGTGACTTCAAGAATTTGGGCCAACCTTCATGGTATACTCATAGTAATGATGAAGCTTGGGTTTGAGAACTGTAGGACCCGAATGGATTGATGACCACCGAAATCCCCAAAGATGTTGATGCTCTTGACACGATAGTGATGGCTAACTGCATCGACAATCAAAGCCTCATACTCCTTCGTTATTGGTGTGGGTTGGAAAGATAGTATGAGAATCTCATCACATCATTTGGAGTTAGAAGAACTATTCTACCTCGCCTTTTCTGGGAGAATAGATCGTGGTGCTTCCCTTTAAGAAGACACCATCAAAATACATCTCCCATCGTTGCCGCCTCCTAAGTTCATGATTTGTTCATCGTGAGATCATTAAGCGGAGAATCAAGAAGAAGTGGGTTGCTAAGAAATCTGTGCCTATCCTTTACCATGAGGGGTACAATGTGATATCAAATCATGAGAGATCATGGATGATCGCCAATGTCCGATAGCATTGGCCATGTCATGAGATACTAGGATTTATTATGAGATCAAGTTCACCTTATGAGAAAGCATATAGTGTAGCTTTTGGGAAGCAAAGATCAAAGCTAGGCAATGTTTCTCAATAGGTGGATAGTTCATTTTAGTAGGAATCAAATGACGGCTAAGGTAGTAGAGTGTGTTCTCCATTCCTTCGTCATTGGCTTAGGCTAACAGAGTACCAAGAGAGTCATTCAATGCAGCAGTGTAGAGGATGAGTGGCCTGCCCAGGATGGGGGCTGCTAGAATTCAAATACCAAATATGCTTGATGTCTGCATCGACACTTGTCATCCCACTTGAACTTGGCATCCTTTTGACAAGTGCTAAAATGGCTTGCATCTGATAGGTTGGAGATAAAGCATCTTAGATAACCATCCTTGAAAGGATCGAGTTGAGTTAAACTCTTAGGAGGTCATTTCTAAGATAGCTTTAATCTTTTCAAGATCTATTTCTATGTCGCAACAAACCCAAGGAATTTCAAAGCTACTCAATGCACACTTCGTGGATTCATTTTGAGGTTATATTATCTTAATCATTCAAAACTACTCTCAAGTCAAAGAGGTGGTCTTCCTTTTCTCTTCTTGACTACTAGATCATCAACATAGCACTCAACCCGATGATGGATGAGTTCATTGAAGATCTGAGTCATGGCCCACGGTATGTAGCACCAGATTTTTAAGGTAAAGGCATGACCCTATAAAGAAGATTCGATCGATTGAAAAGCAAGTATTTTCATCTTCAGAGACATCTTGATTTGGTTATGATGACCCATCCATGAAAGAGAAGACCGCATGAGATGAGGCAATATGTCCACCATTAAGGTATAGGAAGAGAAACTCATCCTTAGACATGCCTTATTTAAGTCCCTAAAATTGATGCATATGAATTTGGCCATTCTTTTTCTTAACTGGGATGACACTAGCTAACCAGGTAGGATATTTTTCTTCCCTGATGAAACCAGCATCGACCAGTTTTTGGACTTCAAAAATGACATTTTGTTCAATTTCTAAGCGCATGTGTCTAGGAGTTTGCTTAATAGGGTAGCATAGATCTATTGCTAGCTTGTGGACCGCTATGTCGTGAGATAATCCGATATTCTTCATAACTCCATGCAAGCTCTTTAAACTCCAATAGCCTAACTAAGTCATTGGTTTCTTCTTCATTCAAGAATGAACCGATGTATGTTGCATGGATTTTCTTCTATCCCGAGGTTGATTTCTTTAAGCTTGTCAATTATTGAATGAATCTCCTCTTCAAATTCGGTGCCTCTTTGATTGGAGATCATCTGATCATCTAAGGTTTCTAAACACATTCTCATAAGAGTTGGTGTGTGAGAAGAACCTATCGACTCCAAATGATTGGTAACAACTAAGTAGTAATCATCATCGATTGGACTATCAATCCTAGTCCTACTTGATTGTGCTTCCCTCAGATGTTTTTTTTCAAGTACTCTAATTGCTTGGACCATGTATGAGGAACTAAACCTTTTGATAAGATTATGAACACAAGGAGTAAAAGTCAAATGGTAATTCCATTAATTCTTTAAATGTATCCTCCTCAAGTTCTACATCAACTTGTGACTTGAGGATGATGATCCCAAAAGAACCTCTTCTACTTCATGTCATGGAAGACTTAGGGACTTCCTTAACTAAAACCTTCAACTTTGAGATGTAAGTGAGGTTAGAGCTAAGGTTCAACCCGCCTAGTTTCACATAAACTGATTAATACTTTGCTTTCTGAGGCTGGCTTCATCTCTGCCTGATCAAAAAAGTCACCTCCAATGGAACCCCAGAGGGGTTGTTGATACTAATCACATTAGACTCAACCTGATTCCAAGTCTATGTGAATAGTAGGGTACTCCTATGAACCAAACATGACCTCTATTGGTGATGGCCAACTAGGGGTCTCCACCTCTAACCGCCTCTTTCTACCTCTACCTGGTGGAGGTTTTTATCCTACCCACATGTCCATATGATGGAATGAAGGGTGGAATGTGATATGATCTATTTCTTCTTCAATTCCCCTTTCTTGTTCACTTGGACTTTTATTTTTCTTTCATTTTCTTTTATCTTTCCTTTTTTTTTTCTTCATTTTCTTTTTCTTTTATTTTTTGCATTTGAATTTTGTCCAAGTTCATGAGAAAGGGTGTTTTGAGGAAGATAGTAGGTCACATCCTCATAAATCTCAACCTCTCTAACTAAAAATGGCTTTTCATCTCCATTGACATGATATTCAATCCCATCTTTTGAACTTGATGCACTGATGGAGGGAGGATGGAATGATCTTCGATATCCAAGGCCTACCAAGCAAAGTAGTAAACGAAGTATTTGAATCAATGATGTAAAACTTGGCTTCAATCTTCTAGTCACCTATCTCCAAAGATAACACTATAGAACCTAAAGCTCACTCACCTTGGTCATTGAATCCTCTCAACATCATCTGATCTTCTCAGAGTGTGGAGATGTCGATCCCCAAATAGGTAAAGGTCTTTAGACTCATAATGTTCCGATGCACTAATCCATGAGAACTCGCAAGTCTAACCTATCCATGTCAACTGATGTAGGGGACTTTGTCCCCCCGTAAGAAGGTCTTCATCGAAGGTGATCCCAGCTTCTTTTTGTATAATGTCCTCACTGGCGATTAGAATTTGAGCTAACATATTTAGGATCAAGGAGAGCCTTGATTAGTGATTCCCTCATCTCTTTGGATAAGACAAGGGCATCATATATGCTTAGCTTAGATGGAACTTTCTTAGATGAGAGAAGGATGTTGTAGTCCACCTTGATGGTCCTCCATAAGCATATCCAAGGGTGGAGCATCTGTGGAAGGGCTTCTTGATCTTACCAATGACTTGTTTCCCTCTATCTTGAGGTGCTACCTAGGAGGTAGAAACCATGCTGGAGGTTGACTTGGTGATCTCTTGTGGCAAGGTAATGGAAGGTTCTACACTTCAGGCTCACTCTGACTTCTCCTATGGGATCCTCAGAATTGGATGATTCCAAGTCTATCTCAAAAGGTGAACCTGTAGTATTCAGAGCAGAAAAGTCCAACTCTAAATCAAAAGAGGAAGATTGGAATTATCATAGTTATTTTGACTTGAAGAGTTATCATTAAGAATAGAAAAAAATAACTCATCAGAAGTGACACAGATGTAATTCAAACTAGCTTTATTCTTCAATTTCTTGGAATTATTTGGAGGTACAAAATAGAAATCAAGTAAAGTGAGTGGGGTAAGGGATTTGATGCCCTTATCCATCAATACAAGTTTTAGTAGAAGAAGAAGAGCTAGAAATGGAAGAAGTCACCGGTGTGGCTGCAATGAGGCTGGAGGCTAGACTTGGTGGTGGCTGCTAATGGGCTATCCATGACATCTATTGCTCTTTGAGGTCCCCTTTCTTTGAGTTGGCACGCTTGCAAACCTTCCTTGATGTTGGAGGTTTGTGACTCAAACACTGCAAAGCTTCTTGATCTTAGATGATCTTTTTTAGAGGTTTTGGATAAAGAAATATCCCAACCTTCTTTGGTTTTGGTAGGATCACATGTATCCCCAAGGATTACCTAATGGAACTAGATGGTTGTTCCAAGGTATTCCTTTGGGATAACTAGATCTTGAAACTATGTTCAAGCCAGTCCTTGAATGTGAAGCAATCCTCCAAAACATGGCCTAGCATACGGTGGTAAGGGAAAAAGTTTGGATCATGACTTTTGCCTACTTCCTCGGTCTCCTAGGCTCGGGTAGCTGAAAATTAGGCTTCTTTAAGAGATTCTTAAAGATCTTCCTGATTACCTCCCTCTTAAAAGAATAAGGTTTGTTAACTTATCTAAAAGAGTAGGTGGACCATAGCTACGGTGGGTATGCATGCACTGGTGGTGGTGGTTGGGCGATGGTGTCTTGCCATGGAGGCTTCTGGAGGTGTGAGGCCGGTGGCTACCTGGTGGTGGAAAGGAGGTGGAGGCTGGAGGTGTGGTCTCTTGACATCTCTAGCTCTGCTTCCCCTTATCTACCGCTACTTCTGTTTCTTCTCATAGACCTTTGTGGCTTTGCTTAGGATCTTGAAAAGGAAATTGTTTGGCCTCTCTTTGTAGACTAGCCACCTTATTGATTAGCTTCTCAAATGTCTTAATAGTGAAGCCCTTAAGCACGAAGGTGATAGGGCCATGGATATTCTTTGGAAGAATCTCAATGACACATTGTTTAGATATGCTCAATTTCATACTCAGTTACACCATCGAGAGAATATAATCAACAAGGGACTCACCTGGGTGTTGTTGTGCTACGAGATCACCTACAAGTAACCCTTCTGAGCTCGACAAACCTCTTGATAAAAGTTGCTCTAACTCAGCAAATGTCTTTACTAAACTATTGGAAGTTAGCATACCAATCAAAGCAATCCCTACTAGGCTACTAAGAAGGAGAAAAAGCAAAGTCATTGCCACCCGCATTATAATAATAGCCGAAATATATATGTCTTTGCCTTGGGTTTCTACCATCAAAGCTTTTGAAGGAAGGTGGCACAAAACCCTTGGGATATTGGATTGATAGCATCAAATTCCTCGGTAGGGTCTACCCTTTGGGCGATGATCCTCCCGGGCTTGAGCCAATGCTTCCTTCACTTGTTGCTCAACCATTGATTTTATGTCTTTTTCTCATATGGAGGTACTTTCCACTACCTTTCTATACATGCTAGTGCTACTTTGCTCAATGGGAGGTAAGGTCTTGGCTGGGTCCAAGACATGCACTAACTCACACTGACTAATGTCAATTATAGTAGGATGAACTAAAGGGCTTATTTTAAAACACTAAAACTATTGCTAACAAGTCCTCTAAGCTCATGCCATCTATCTATCTGCTCATCTTTCCTCAACTAATGGAGGTGTTGGGTGATTGTGTGTCTTCGATCAACCTCATCACCTTCCATGGCCTGCTGCTCCTTGAGAAGAGATCCTCTAGTATCAACCATGAAGACTCCAGCTGAGTCTCCCAACAAGTCATCTTCATTGGGATCGAAGCTGACTTTCTCTTCATCTGATCAATCGTACCCCAAAATCTCCTTCTTTCCATGAAATAATGTGTCACTATCTCATCTAAAGAATGATCAATCTGAGCAGGTACAAATAATCTAGTCGATGTGATCTCGTTAGAGAGGCACAGACCTCTCACTGAGAGTCAATCCTATGTGGATTGTACTCACTAGATGAGAAACTCTACTCATGCTATGAGGGTGACATCCTAGGAGGTTCCTATCCTTGATGCGGCTATCATCACGCCATCTCAAATATCACCATCTCCACATGTATACTAGTGAGTTGGTGAAGGGATGACCACTGATGCTTTGGGGTCACCACTCCTTCCACACCACCATAGGAAGGTCCAAAGAGCTTCTCCACAATGGGTATGGATGGGGTAGGATCTCAGCTTGGATCACCAGCGGTGCCTTCTCCCGGATATGGCCTTCATGGCCTTTGATGGAATAGAGATGTTGTGACTGGGCGGTGATGGGGACGAGGGGTAGAGCGTGGGGTGGAGACACCACGACTCTCATGAATAGCTATCTCCTATGATGACTAGTCCGGTAAGTAGGATGTTGTCGGTATGGTCGCGGGTGGCATGAGCTAGAAAATCAAAAGCGAAGGCAGGCGTGAACCTCACTCTCCCTACTAGTAATGTGGTGTATGGGCCTCTCGGCCCTCTCTATGAATATGTTTCCCCACACATGGGGATGATGGATCTCAGATCAAAGAGCTTGAGAATGTCGTAGCTCGCTACTGCATAAGATTGGGAGGCAACGACCTCTGCTCAGTGGCCGATCTTGCACCACTAGGAGGTGATGTGAGATCCTCTAACATCCTCTCTCGACCAGAGAGAGAGGATGGGCGGTTTTCTATAACCAATGGTGAAGTAAGAATAAGGAACTCCTCAACAGCTGAATGGGTGGCTGCCTCTATCTCCATGGAAATCCTAGTGTGATGCATGCATTCTTGTTCTCTTTCTTGTAGGATGGGAGGAGTGAGAGCTAGACCCATACTCAAAAGTAGGGGAGGTAATCTGAGATCAGGAGCCTTACCCTTAGAGGGTGCAGATGAGAGGGTGCTAGCCCTCACTTGGGGCAAACAAACCATGGGGCTGTGAGGGCACACCTGGTGCTGCTATGGAAGTGGAACTGCCACTACTTTTCACTTTAGGGAGGAGATGTCAAAATTAGAAGGTAGATCAATCCGATGATGGCTTCTGCATCCATGGTCTCTTGGTAGTGAGGGAGTGCCCTCACATGTAATCCTTGCTCCCTCAAATCCCCTACCAAAGTGGATAAGATGTGTATGATCCAATCAGAGAAAGTTGGCTTGGTCCAAAGCAAATCCATACCATGAGGGAAAGTCAAAATGAATTTCTATGAGTGCATTTATCAATTGTAAGACTAGAAAAAGCTGAATTTGTATGTTGTGAATCTGCAATAGAAATGAGCTTGGATCAGATTTTATCTTTGTTGATTTTTGAATTTGAATTGAAAAAAACATCCAACAACTTGGAAGTGTTAAGTGGGGTTCAAATGGATTTGAAGATTTAGAAATTTGATTGAAAGAGGAATTTTGAATATGAATCCAACTTCAACAAATTTGGGTATGTTGAAAGATGGATTCAAATATTTTAGAAGGATGCTTCCATAGGTTCATGTTTGTTTGAATTTAGATTTTGATTTGAGGACCCTTTCCTTTAACAAATTTGGGTATGTTAAAGTAAGGGTCAATTGATTTTGTTTTTGATTTGGTGTTTTTGGAATTTTACTTAGCAAATTTGGGTATGCTAAGTGAAGTGTTTGAAAATAATTGTTTCTTTTTTGTGAATTGTTTGATTTTGAAATTTGGAATTCCCACTTAGCAAATTTAGGTATGCTAAGTGAAGAACCAAGTGTGTTTTATTTGATTTTGAAAAAATAGATTCTTAGCAAATTTGGTATGCTAAGAAAATCTAATGTTTCATTTGTTTTGGATGTTTGATTTTTGAAAAAGGATCCTTAGCAAATTTGGGTATGCTAAGGAAATCCTAATGTGTTTCATTTTGTTTTGATTTGATTGAAAGTGGAGACTTTACTTTTAATATGGTATGCTAAGATGAAGTCCCATAGTTTTTGAAATGAAAATTTTACTTAGCAAATTTGGGTATGCTAAATGAAATTCCAAAACATGTGTTCAAAATTTTGTTGTGTTTTAGTTTTGAAAATGGAAACTTCACTTTAGCAAATTTGGTATGCTAAAGAATGAAGTTCCAAAGGTGCTTGAAGTTTTTTTTTTTTTTTGGTTTTGACTTTGGAGACTTCACTTAGCAAATTTTATGCTAAATGAAGTTCAAATGTTTGAAAATTTTGATTTTGATTTGGAGACTTTACTTAGCAATATGAGTATGTAAATGAAGTTCCAAAAAAATGTGTTTGAAAACTTTTGATTTTGAAATTTGGAAACTTCACTTAGCAAATTTGAGTATGCTAAATGAAGTTCCAAAATGTGTTTGAAAATTTTGATTTTGAATTTGGAGACTTCACTTTAAATTTGAATATGCTAAATGAAGTTCCAAATATGTTTGAAAATTTTTGATTTTGATTTGGAAACTTCACTTAGCAAATTTGAGTATGTTAAATGAAGTTCAAATGTTTTGAAAATTTTGAAAATATGATTGTTAAGTTTAATTTTGAAAGAGACTTCCATTCAACAAATTTGGGTATGTAGAATGATTAATCTTATTTTTTTGAAATGTAAAATTTTGTTTTGTGTGTGATTATTTCTTTTGAAAGGGGAATTCAACTTAATCATATATGGGATGTTTAGTGGGATTTCCAAATGATGTTATTTTTAGTTGGGAATGAAACTTCACTCAATAAATTTAGGTATATTAAGTGAAGATGTTCATATGTGCTTTTGAAAAATTTTATTTTATTTTGGAAATGGAACTTTCATTCAATAGGTGTGAGTATATTGAAAGGAAAGGTTCACATGTGCTTTTGAAAAATTTTATTTTTTTAATTTTGATTTTGATATTTGGAAAGATGATTTGTTTATTTTATTTTGAAAATGAAATCATCGCCAAAATGAATTGAAGGAAGATGTTCATCTGTGCTTTTGGAAAATTTTGTTAATTTTACTTTTGAAAATTCTACATGTAACAATTGAGAATTGTTAAATGAGGGATTGATAAAATTTTGTATAAAATATTTTATTATGTGCATTTTGAAAGAATGCTTTTGAAAAACAAGTTCTTATGGAAAATTTATTTTTTCTTTATTATTTTGAATGAACCTTTCCTTATCATAAAATGATAAGGAGGAAGTCTTTAAATGTTTTCTTTTTATTTTGATCTTTTTTATTATTTTTTTTTGCATTGAACCAACGGGGTTTTAAGACCAACATGGGGTCCTAAAACCTAAAGATGTTGGCTAACTCAACTTAAGAATGAAATAAGCTAAGTGCCAATGGAAAGAAAGATAGTCTTGGATTCATACCAAAGTACAAACCCACTATCGATACAAGATAATGATCATTTACCAAAGATGGAGAGGAACCATCCCCAATTAAGAAAAATCTATGAGAAATATTTCTATATTATGTAAATTTGTGGTGAAAGGCAAGAAATAAAATTCATCTTTTTTGGGATGCCACAGAGATCCAAATGTGCTTATTAGTGATCGGTGCGTCATCAAGGAATAGTACTATCTTGAGATAGAAGTCACTACCCTTTAATGGACCTAATCACCTTAATAAGGACTCCAGGACAATGTGCATATGTACTAGATTCTTCCCTACTTTACATGGAAAAGTAAAGCAGTTTATTTTAAAGTTTATTAAGTTCCCTAGGGAAAGCCCATAGTTAATTACATCTTAAGAGATGGATCCCTTAGAATACTCTCGATTAAGGTAAATGATCATTGTCTCAAATATTTCAATAGGACTATCAATTGATTAGTTATTTTGGATCAAATGGGATTGATCAAAGAGGAGTTATTATCAAAGCCAAAGATAAGTAGGAGATGCCCATGATGCTAGGAAACCTGAGCATCTCAAACTATCCTATGGGGCTTTATTTTGAAATTGATTTAATTTGTTTGAGTTGAATTTTTCATTAGAAATTTAGACTTATGATTCCATAACACAAGATTAAGGAAATATAAGAGGTGAGGAATTATGCTTATGGCCCCAAAGGGAGAAGCAACCTCGAACCTAAATCTAGGGAGCTTTGGTGAGGTCAAGCATAACCTAAATCTAAGGTGAAAATGGGTATTTGGTTTGCCTCCACAGAGAGGACAAACCGCATTTGGACTTACACAGGGGTGGCCAACTAACTCCTCCTATGATTTTAAATACATGTAGGCAAGTCATATGCTTATGCAAGATAGTTAGGCTTATTTATTTAGAAAGAGACTAAGTCTTAAACTCACTCCTAAAGAGACTAGATCATGTAAGGACATGCTTCAAATGACCTAAATCTAATGCAATTCAGATTTCATTTTATTTTATTTTTGGACAATTATTTTGACTCGCTAATAGGATTCATATGCAATGCATGAGAAATAAGTTATTGGCCAAAATTAGAGAGGGAGGAGGTGTGTTTCCACCATGGCTCTCAAAGGTCAAGCCAAGTTTCTCTAGCAAGGTGGAAGCCCTCCAATCAGAGTGAAATAAGATGCATTTATGCATGATGTTATAAAGAAATACTCATCCGACTAAGGGGTTGCTAATTCTATTATCTTGATTTTAAACCTAAGTTTTAGGTGAGGTTAAGAAATCTTTATTTTTAATTTTGAGTTGTTAGATTTGGTAAAAGATTTATTTTTTTCTAAGAGCCAATCCACATCTAGGCCATACATAAAGCAAAAAGAAACTAAGAAAAAGAAGTCACTTAATGAACAAGCTAAACAAATCATCAATCAATTTATAAAGCTAATTGGAAAAAGAATAAGAGACCATTGTGGTCGGGTACCACCGCACAAACCCTAAAAGAAATTGGGTAGCTGTGCTATACCCTTATACAACCTAGATTACAAATGAATTAAATTACAATTAAGCAAGGAATTCATTGTTATGGGGTCTTCAAGCTTCATTCTTCATTCTTCTTCTTTCTTCTTCTTTCTTCTTTTTTTCTTTGGTTCCTTCTTTTGGATGGTTGGAAGGTGGATGCTCCAAGGCTTCACATGGTGATAAGATCTTATGACCAATGTTCATCCTAATCCCCATAAACAATCATTCCAAAATCCTAATTGCAAAATTTACATGAAAAGGAAAAGTAAATCTAGCTAACACCAAAATAAAGTTAGCTAAACAAACCACCAAATCCCAAGCATGTATATTGGACTTATCACCCCACACATGGGTGACTAAGTCCACGCTATTGGATTATGCTTAGGGGTATATAAGCACCAAACAAAAATATTATATTTATTTATTATAGTGCTTAACAATCCCTAAAAAAAAATGGTTAGACTAGATCACCTACCATTCATTCTAACATACATATATCACAAAACAAATAAGCATCAAACCATGCACCGCCTAACCTAAAGCTAGAAGTGGTGACTTATAATGTGCTTTGGAGGTTTGTGGTATGCTTAATATGGCTTTAAGTTAAATTTTCTAAGTGTGAAGCATGTTCAACTTAGAGGAGGGTTTCATTTAAGTGATTTAATTATTTTGGGTTGATTTTATTTCATGTTTTGATTAGTTCAAGTGAATCCTACAATTAATTACTAAGTTATGAAGAGGGAAAGAGAAGAGAACTTCTCTTTCCTTACCTAAGTAATTTCTAAAGATTCATGTTTTAGTTTTGTTTAGTGAATAATTAAGTGTTTTAATTAATTCTAAGTTTAGATGAACTCTAAACAAACCTATTCAAAAAGAAAGGCATTTTAAGATTAAATAAAATAAACCAAATTCACAAAATATACATCACTTCATTTCTTTCCCAACATGTATAACATATGAATAAATCTAAGCATATCTATACATACAAATGAGAATGTTTAACATACTTTATGATGCATGCTAAGTAATTCATTTAAGAAAATTTGAAGTTTATGATGCAAGATTTTCATTAAGTAGAAAAGGGATTTCTAATCCAATTTGGCATACACACATGAAAGTAAGAAAGGCATAAGTGAGTACAACGCCATTGTTAACTAGAGGTGTAAGGTACAAGACCTACTTAGGGCTACTTAAAGCCTCACAACCTTGGGGTTGTCACTAATATACCACTTTCTTTAAATACAAACATGTGTACAAAGAAATGAATGGAAAAGAAAGAATGCAAAAAAATTTGTATTAGTTGATTATTTTGTTTATGCAATTTATGTGTGCAAGCATAGTAAACTTCTTAAGTGATAGCATAGGAATGAATAGGATATGGAATTAGGCAAGTGTTAGGTTCTTTTCAAATGAACCATACATCTTACCAAATCTATTCAAACTATACTAAAGAAAAGAGAAGGAAAATCTATATTAAGCATATCCTTATATTTTCACATGCAAACTTATAATTAAATATAAGTAACACTTTCAGTTTTGATAATTGATTAATATATTTTGAAATTAATTTAAATTTAATAGTGATAATAGCCACTCATATTTCTACTTTAGCCAACACATGCAAATTTGACATAAAGTAAATATTTTCATTTTAAATTTGAATTTTGAAAAGTATGAATGCATGAAACCACATGACATACAAATTTAATATGTTGGGGAAGAATCAAAGCAATGAAAGCATGTAAACACATTCACTTTAATTAAATCTAAAGACAATCTTATGAAATAAGAAAGTTTAAATAAATCAAAGTTTATTTAATGTGATTTTATTTGATTTGAGTTTGATTTAATTTTGAAAATGTGAGTTTGCTATTCTAACCCATTCCACATATGTGTTTGACATTTTTTATTTAATTTTTAGATTAGATTCATTTTTTAGATTTTGATTAGGTTAAGGTATGAATTAAGCATGTTAATTACCCTTACTACACCACCTTAGCATAGTTAAACCAAATAATTATGAGCCAATGAGATGACATAAAACCTCACAAGAATTTAAATTTGAAATGCACCTAGGAAGAAAAGGGTTTGCAATTTGGCTCATGATTAATGGTTAATTAAGCTAACTTTAACTTAAGTAATTTCAAAACACCCTCACACATGAGTTGGGTTTTGATTTCCTTAATTGAACTTAGGCTCTTGAAACACTAAGCATCTACCCAAAGTAGATTAATTAAGTTTTGGAAGTTTTAGAATTTTAGAAATTAATTAAGAGAGTAATTGAATTAACCCTTAATTAAGAGGATTAAGGAGGAAGGGGTTTAGGAATAGCTTAGGGAAATATACCAAAATTATTCCAAACCTCCTTCATTGGATCTTAATCAACTTCAATAAGATTAAAACTAATCACACCCTTAATTATCCTTAATTATATTAAGGGTAATTAGGAAATGCATTTACAATTCCCTAATTAAGCCTTCAATAAATCCCAAGAAAATTAGAGGAGGTAGAGTCATCCCCAAAATACCCAAGAAGTTTGAGATTAATTAGATTAATTAAGAGTAATTAGCAAAATAAAATTTCCATTAAAACCCAAAATCAGAGAAAAATATAATTCAAAATCCATTAAAATAATTTTTAGAATATTGTTGATTGAATTATCTTTCCATATATTTATTCATATTTTTTTGATTTTTTATTAGGAGATATGAATTTTTTGAAGCTTATTAATTAAAATTAATTAAATCCCTAATTAATCCTAATCTGACATGTGGCAATGGCGGTGATGCTTTACATGTGTTCAGTTAAAATGTCACATCACAAATGGTGGTGGCGGTTTGATCTCACCATTCGATCAAGGATCGCGGCGAGATCACAATTTTAAAAGGATAAATGATTTATAAAATGTGTGTTTAATCTCGGCCGCCCATCCAAAATGCATGGATATGGTCGATATCCATTCCCTTGAGGATCATGGACCGTCCATGATCAGGAAGATCAGCTCGATTGAGCTCGATTGGAAAAACTTTACCCATACCATCTAAGATGGCAAGCCTATCCAACGATGGAATTCATGCCATGATAATTTCTTTCACAAGGACCAACACCTTAAGAGTGAAAAATGTCATACCTCATAGGTGATCACTGCTCGATTCCTTGGAGGGAGCTTTGCAGTGAGATGAAGCCTGTTGAAAGTTTAGCTCTTGAGGTTGAGTGGATCTCTATGGACCAACACCTCCTCTTGCTTGCGGCTGAGTTCAACTCCTCCTTGCTTTGAGAACTTGGGAGCTTGGGTGCACTCGACTTGATCCCGAGGGAGTGTGCAAGGGAATTGAAGTGGATTTGAGTGAAGAAGTTGAGGAATGAGAGCTCCCTATTTTTTGAAGAAAAAGAAAGCTTCAATCCTCTAGAAGCTTAGAATTCTCTAGATTCTCTAACACTCTCTAGCAATTAATGAGGGTGTTGAATCAATGGAATTAGGGGAGTATATCTCCCCTGGCATCAGGATGGCAAGCTTGGGTTACCATTTTGATCCAATTGACCATATGGAAAGGGTTGTTTGATTTGTTTGGAGTTGTCATATGGTCGATTTGAGCTCTTGAGTGGATTAGTAACCTCCCATGTGCTTTAAATCAAGTGGAGGGAGATTTTTGAATGGGCTAATTTATGTTAGGGGTCAATTTTGACCTTGTGTCTATTTAGGCTGACCCAAACCCATTAGGTTGAGTGCACCACTCTTCATTGGGTTCACTTGACTTATTAAGAAGGTATCAAGTTGATATGAAGAGGGCTTGACCAAATTACCCATGGATTAGACCAAACTTTGTTCTATGACCTAGGGGTAGAATGATCATTTTGTTAATTTTTGAATTTGGATATGTTGGGTATGTGGAGAAAATAGTTTTGGCTATGTTTCATGAGATTTGGAGTTCATTTGATAAGGTTTGGCTCATGTTGACCCATTTAGGTCAAAATGGGTCAACTTGAGTCAAGTTGACCAATTGGTCAAATTAAGTCAAACCAAGGGTTTGGTCAACTTCATATGACCATTTGAAATGTTTTGGTTGCTTTGGTTTGATTCAATTTGGTTTAGTTTTAAATTTGGCTCGTATGACTTCATTTAGGTCAAATGGGTCAAGTTGAATTTGACCCATTTGACCTATTTGAGCTAGGTCATGGGTAGGTTTAGGTTTGGTTAGTCATATGATTGGATTGGTATCTTTGTTTCCAATCAATTTTGGTTAAGTTTGAATTTGGCTCAATATGACCCCTTTAGGTCAAGTTCAAGGTCAAGGCTAGGTTAGGTCTAGTTGGCCAATTGAGCCTTTGGTCAAGTTCAACAAGTGATTTGGAATGAACTTGACCCATTGGTTTCAATCAATTTAGCTTAGATCAAGTTTTGATATATTTTGATTTTTTAAGTCAAGTTGGGTCAACGTGGGTCAAGTGGCCAATGGAGATAGGTTAGGCTCAAATGTTGACTTGGTCAAGTTCAAACATAGTTCCTGAATGAACTTGGATCAATGGTTTTAGTCAAATTGGCCTATGGTGGATTTTGGCTATGTTAAGTTTCATTTTGGCTAAGTGTTGACTTGGTCAACCCTTAGGTTTGACTTGGTTTGACCCAATTTTGTTGATTGATCATCCCATGATGATTGTTGATCATGATGAGAGGCATAGGTGAGTTTGATTCAATCCAATTTGGTTAGGATTAGAATTTGGCTCTTAAGGGTACTTTAGGTCACTTTGGGTCAAGTGAGGGTGGGTCAAATGGCTTCGTCAAAGCTTGATTTGAGTTTGATTGAACTTATATATGGACTTATGATTGAAATATAAATCCATTTGTAAGTGATTTGAAGCCAAATAGATTTTGATTCATTTGACATTTTCATATTCAAAGGCAGAATATGAATGGATTTGGGATTTGATTTTTGAATTTGATTTTGATTTGGTGATTGAAGTTTGTATTTATATATTGATTCATGATTGTAGGGCTGATTGAATCATGAAGAGAAATCAAGAGTTTGGCTTAATTTGAAGTTGATTTGGCTAAGTTCAAGATTTTGACTTGAAAGACTTAGGTTGGATTTTGAGTTGGTTTGAGTTTGATTTTTAGAGTTGGTTTTGATTGTTTGAATTTATATATGTGAATATAAATGGGCCATGAGAAAATTTCATGGATTTGAAGTGATTTGATCATGATCTAGGCTAAGTCCATTAAAAGGGAATTTAATGGACTCGGAAAAATTTGGAGTAGTGATTTATTTTTAATTTTGGTTTAATTGATTTATATTTATATTTCATTTTTATATGTGAATATAAATAAGAATATAAATGAGTTATGAGAAAATCCCATGAATTTGAATTGATTTGATCATGATCTTGGCTAAGTCCTTGAGAGGGGAATTAAAGACTTAAGAAGGATTTTAGATTTGGAATTTAATTTTTGGATTTGATTTGATTGATTTATATTTATATTTTATTTATATATGTGAAAATAAATAGGAATATAAATGAATTATGGGATAATCTCATGAGTTTGAATTGGTTTGATCATGATTTAGGCTAAGTCCATTAAAAGGAATTTAAAGGACTTAAGAAGTTTCATGAATTGATTTTGAGTTTTGAATTTAGTTTGACTGGTTTGAATTTATATTTCATTTATATATGTGAATATAAATGAGAATATAAATGAGTTATGAGAAAATCTCATGAATTTGATTTGGTTTAGATCATGGTTTTGGCTAAGTCCATAAAGGGAAATTAAGGACTTAAGAAGGATTTTAGATTTGGACTTTAGGAATTTCATTCATGGATTTCAATCATAGATTTCAATCATGGATTTTAATCATGGATTTCAATCATAGATTTCAATCATATAGAGTTGATTTGAGTTTGGAGAAAACCAAATAAGATTGATTTGGAGTTTGACTTGAAGGAAGGAAGGTGAGGAATGGTTCAAGCTAAGGGTAGGCAAATTTTCCTAACACCCCTAAGACATGACCTAATCCTATGGCTAACTCTTCTAAGCCTCTAGGGCTAGGTTGAGTGTCCACCTAATGACTAGATGTGTCTTAAGACTAAGGAACTCTTAAATTCTTAGAGAAGTCTTATGTCTAAGATGGAGGGGTTGAGAGCTCATTCTAAAAATGAGGTCAATAGAGATAAACAGATCATTTCTTCATAACTCCATGTGAAGCAGTCCTTAAACTAAGCTAATAGCCTAACTAAGTCATTGGTTTCTTCTTCATTCAATGAAGAGCTGATGTATGTTGGATGTGAATTGTCTTCAGTTCCTAAGTTGATCTCTTTAAGTTCATCGATGGTTGATCTGATCTCTTCTTCAAACTTTGGTGGTGCCTCTTTGACTTCAAGCTCATTTGGGTCATCTAAAGTTTCTAAACATACCTTATAAGAGTTAGCATGATTTGAGAAGAACCTATCAGACCCCAAATGAGTGGTGATGACTAGGCAATGGTTATCATCATCGATTAGACCTATTGTGTCAAATCCTAGTCCCGGTCTTGATTGAGAATGTCTGCTTTGGTTGTCCCATAACCTTTCAAAGTAATTTGAACTGTGTTTAGACTAAGTTTGTGGGATTAATCCCTTCTTTGCTAAGTTAAGAACACAAGGCGAGTACCAATCAAAAGGTAATTGTATTAAATATTTATATGAATCATCCTCAAGTTCTACATCGACTTCTTGACTTGAGGATTATGCTTCCAAAAAAATCTCTTTGGATCTGTAGATGACTTGGGGAGGCGCCCTTAACTACTAACCTTCAACTTTCTAGGAATAAAGTGATATTGGAGCTAAGGTTCCCAATCATCTGACTTCTACATAATAGTGATTGACATATTCATGCTTTGCTGCTGGTCTTCATCACGTCCTGCTCAAATGTCACCTCCAAAGGGACCCACTGAGAGGGGTTGGTTGGCATACTAACCACATGAGACTCATCCTCTGAACAGGACTCTAAATCTAAGTGGATAGCAGGGGTACTCTTGTGAGATGAAATATAGCTCCTACTAGCTGGCCACCAGCAAGGAGCTCTTCCACCTCTGGAACTGCCTCCAAATTTGCCTCTACCTCTACTTGGTGGAGGTCGAGTCATCCTACCCATGTGTTCATATGGAGGAACAAATTATGGGTGGAATCCAATATCTAGCTCTACTTCTTCCTCAGTGTCTGATTCTCGCTTACTTGCATTTTCATTTTCATTTTCTTTTTTCTTTTCCTTTTATTTTTCTTTTTCTTTTCCTTATTTTTCTTTTGTTTATTTTTCTCTTATTTTTGAACATTCACCAAGTTCACGAGAATAGACCTTTTGATTTGTAGGAAGATAATAGGTTGTGTCCTCATATATCTCGGCCTCTCTAACTGAGAATTGCTTCAGGTCTCCTTTGACACAATACTTGATTCCACCTCTTCAGAATTTGATGTGCTGATGTAAAGAGGATGGAACCATGTTGTTTCCATGTATCCAAGGCCTACCTAGCAAAGCAGGGAAAGATATATCAGAATCGATTATGTAGAACTTGGCTTCTATCTTCCAAGCATCTATCTCCAATGGCAACACTATAGAGCCTAAAGCCCTCTCACCTTGTTCGTTGAATCATTTTAACATCATCCAATCTCCTCAGATTTTGGAGATGTCAATCTTTAAGTATGCAAGGGTCTTTAAACTCATAATATTCATTGATGCACCTGGATCAACTAACACCCTGGAGAGTTTGAATCTGCCCATGTCCACTGTGATGTAGAGGGGACGGTTGTGCTTGGTTGTCCCTAAAAGAAGGTCTTCATCTGTGAATGTAACTCCATGAGCTTCTCTTGAATAACATGCCTCCTCTCTAATAACAGTCAACTAAGCTAAGAATATTTATGGATCAAGAAGAGCTTTGATCAATAACTCCCTCATCTCTTTGGATAAGACAAGGGCGTCATATATGCTTAATTTAGCTGGCAGCTTTCTTAGATGAGCGAGGACATTATAGTCATCTCTAGGCTGATCCTCCACAAGTATATCTATAGGTGGAGCATCCTGTGGAGGGGCTTCTTGATCACTAGAATCAATGACTTGTTTACCCTTATCCTGAGGTGTTATCTTAGGCGGTAGAACTTTGCCACTATGGAGGTTGACTTCAGTGACTTCATGAGATGATTTAGTGAAAAGTTCTACCTACTCATTAGGTTCATCTACATCTTCTCCTATGGGATCATCAGAGTCAAATGACTCCAAATCAATCTCAATGGGCAAACTCGAATGATTCAGGAATGGAAAATCCATTTCTATATCGAAGAAGAATGATTGAGACTAGTGTTATCATTATTATTTTATAGACTTGAGAGTTTTGAAAGGAATAAAATCTAGAGTATCAGAAGTGGACAAGATCTAAGTGAAAGCTCTCTTCATTGATTTCTTTTTAGATGGATGTACATGATAGAAATCAAATAAAGTAAGTGGGGTAAGGGGTTTAGTGCCCTTGTCTGCAACGACACTGGGAAGTGTGAAGAGGAGCAAATGCATGGATGGAGTGCTAGACTTGGATGGTGGTTGTGCTACTATGTTATCCCGGGCAAGTAAGGTGGATTGTCACCTTTCTACCTCCTTCAAATTGTCCAAGCAACTTGCAAACCTTGCAAGTTAGAGGTTTGAGTCGCCGCACCTGTGACGGGTAGAGTACTCGTGATGATGTTGATGAGAATATGAGGATACTATTGAGGAGGCTGGTGGAGGTAATGGCAACCGAGGTGACCGGTACGATCGAGGTGGTAAAAAAAGAGGTAGAAAGAAGACCGCTAAGCTCGAGGCTATTCATTGGACCTTGGTCGTACTCTTATCAACTATTATGACTACCACCGACTTCTTCCCCTTATGCGCCTTAACTTTGTTGATTGATCTTGGAAAGGTAACTATTTGACCTCTCCTTCTAGACTAGCCTTGTTGATTAATTTATCAAATGTCTTAATGGTAAACCTTTAAGAATGAAGAGAGCCATGAATATTCTTGAGTAGAATTTCAATGGCATACCTGAATGTGGTTTACATTTCATACTTAAATTATGCCATCTAAGAATATAATCAATAAGGGCTCACCGTGGATGTTGTTGTTGAGCTACAATGAGATTGCCCATAATTACTCTTTGCTAAGCTCCAGCAAATCTCATAATGAAGAGCTACTCCAACTTAGCAAATATCTTCACTAAACCATTGGGTAGTTCAACATACCAGTCGAATGTGATGCTTGTCAAACTACTGACAATGAGATGGAATAAAGAGTGCATCCTTCCCATATTGCAACATCGGAAGTGTGCTATTGACGAGGTTCCCGACATCAAAATTTTGAAGGAAGGATGAACAAAACCCTTAGGATATTGGACACTATAAAATTCTTCTAGGTAAGGTCTACCCTTTGGAATAGATGAGCTACCTTGCACCAATGCATCCTTTACTTGTTGCTCCATAACTGTTTGATGTCTCTTTCTTGCATGGAGGTGCTATCCACCACCTTCCTATGGCTACCATTGTCTGATCTCATCAAGAAGTGCTTTTGGGCTGATCTAGGACATGCGCTAACTGGAGATGATCTATCTCTATCGATGTATATTGTGATACTAAGGCCTAGTTTTGAAGTGCATGGAGGGCTGCTAACAAGTCTTCAATCCTCTTTTCCATCTAGTTGATATGATCATCCTTTGGTTTAAGCTGTTGATGGAGGTGTTATGTTGAATGGATGGCATTATCTTCCTCAACCACAATACATTTTTGAATATGTTAATCTCTATGAAGGGAGCTCCTAGTATCGACCATGTGGACCTTGGGTGAATCCTCAAGGAGATCATCCTCATCTAGATCAAAGCTGACCTTTCTCTCTAACACCGACGGTAACTCCCTAGAAGATCTCTCTCAGAAGTACTATGCCAAAATCTCATCTAGGGAATAATCTAACTGCTGTGTCAACACGCCCACCAATGGAGGGGTTGTGCTCACTGATGGAGATGCACCACACACTGCTTATCATTGGAGTGCTGGCTCTGGGAGGGTCATGACTACAGGAAGAGATATGCTCGTGACTGCTCATGGGTGGAGTAGTGTCCCAAGGGAGATCCACTGCCATGGGGATTGCAGAACTATCCCCTTCCCCTTCTACAATTTGAAAGAACCTCTACTTAGCAAATTTGGGTATGCTAAGAAGAGGTTGTGATTGTGTTTGAAATATTTTTGGTTGTGAAGATTTGATTATGTAATATTTTGATTTCAAAATGGAGCTTCTTACTTAACAAATTTGGTATGTTAAGTAGAGGCCACATGTGTTTGATTTGATTTGTGCTTGAAGATGAGACTTTCACTTAACAAATTTGGTATGTTAAGTGAAAGCCAAATGTGATTGTGAGATAGATTTTCTTTTCTTTGAAGATGGGAGTTCCACTAAACAAATTTGGTTATGTTGAGTGGAAGCCCAAAATGTGTTTGTGATATAATTATTTTTCTTTGAGAATGTGACTCTCACTTAACAAATTTGGCATGTTAAGTGAAAGCTCAAGTGTAGTTTGACATGAAAAATTGGATCCTTATTTAAAAAAATTTGGTATGTTAAAATAGGGATCAATGTGTGTTGAAAAGAGACCCTCACTTAACAAATTTGGTATGTTAAGTGAAAGCCTAAATGTGTTTGATATGTTTTTGAAAATGGGACTCCCACTTAATAATTTGGTGTGTTAAGTGGAAATCAAAGTATAATATGACTTGAGAATGGGATTCTCACTTAACAAATTTTGTATGTTAAGTGGGAATTTAAGATGGCATGATTATATGGTTCTTACTTGACAAATTTGATGTGTTAAGTAGAACCAAATTTATGCTTTGAAAGTGAGACTCTTACATAGCAAATTGGATATGCTAAGTGAAAGCCTAAATGTATGTTTTTTTTAAATGGGACCCTCACTTAATAAATTGAATATGTTAAGTGAAAGTCAAATTTTATAATTTGGAAATGAGACCCCCACTTAACAAATTAAAATTGTTAAGTGAAATATTTTTGGTTGTGAAGATTTGATTATGTGATATTTTGATTTCAAAATGGGGCTTCTTACTTAACAAATTTGGTATGTTAAGTAGAGGCCACATGTGTTTGATTTGATTTGTGCTTGAAGATGAGACTTTCACTTAACAAATTTGGTATGTTAAGTGAAAGCCAAATGTGATTGTGAGATAGATTTTCTTTTCTTTGAAGATGGGAGTTCCACTTAACAAATTTGGTTATGTTGAGTGGAAGCCCAAAATTTGTTTGTGATATAATTATTTTTCTTTGAGAATGTGACTCTCACTTAACAAATTTGGCATGTTAAGTGAAAGCTCAAGTGTAGTTTGACATGAAAAATTGGATCCTTATTTAAAAAATTTGGTATGTTAAAATAGGGATCAAATGTGTGTTGAAAAGAGACCCTCACTTAACAAATTTGGTATGTTAAGTGAAAGCCTAAATGTGTTTGATATGTTTTTGAAAATGGGACTCCCACTTAATAATTTGGTGTGTTAAGTCGAAATCAAAGTATAATATGACTTGAGAATGGGATTCTCACTTAACAAATTTTGTATGTTAAGTGGGAATTTAAGATGGCATGATTATATGGTTCTTACTTGACAAATTTGATGTGTTAAGTAGAACCAAATATATGCTTTGAAAGTGAGACTCTTACATAGCAAATTGGATATGCTAAGTGAAAGCCTACATGTATGTTTTTTGAAAATAGGACCATCCTTAACAAATTGAATATGTTAAGTGAAAGTCAAATTTTATAATTTGGAAATGAGACCCCCACTTAACAAATTAAAATTGTTAAGTGAAAGTCAAATTTATCTATAGGTGGAGCATCCTGTGGAGGGGCTTCTTGATCACTAGAATCAATGACTTGTTTACCCTTATCCTTAAAGTGCAGAACTTTGCCACTATGGAGGTTGACTTCATGAGATGATTTAGTGAAAAGTTCTACCTACTCATTAGGTTCATCTACATCTTCTCCTATGGGATCATCAAAGTCCAATGACTCCAAATCAATCTCAATGGGCAAACTCGAATGATTCAGGAATGGAAAATCCATTTCTATATCAGAAGAAGAATGATTGAGACTAGTGTTATCATTATTATTTTATAGACTTGGAGAGTTTTTGAAAGGAATAAAATCTAGAGTATCAGAAGTGGACAAGATCTAAGTGAAAGCTCTCTTCATTGATTTCTTTTTAGATGGATGTACATGATAAAATCAAATAAAGTAAGTGGGTAAGGGGTTTAGTGCCCTCACGCGACACTGGTAGAAGAGGAGCTAGTGGAGGAAGAAGTAGTAGATGCAACGGTGGATGGAGTGCTAGACTTGGATGGTGGTTGTGCTACTATGTTATCCCGGGCAAGTAAGGTGGATTGCTGCTGCTGGGCTTCTACCTCCTTCAAATTGTCCTTAGCAACTTGCAAACCTTGCATAGAGTTAGAGGTTTGAGCTGCTTCAGGCACCTAGTGACGGGTAGGAGTACTACTGTTGATGATGTTGATGAGAATACTGCTGAGGATACTATTGAGGAGGCGGTGGTGGAGGCTGATGTGGCAACTGAGGTGACCGGTATGACGATCGAGGTGGTGGAAAAAGAGGTAGTAAAGAAGACTGCTAAGCTCGAGGCCTATCTGATTGGACCTTGGCTGGCTGCTTCCCCTTATCAACTATTATGACTACCACTGACTTCTTCTCAAATTCCTTATGCAGTCTTAACTTTGTTGATTGATCTTGGAAAGGTAACTATTTGACCTCTCCTTCTAGACTAGCTGCCTTGTTGATTAATTTATCAAATGTCTTAATGGTAAACCTTTTAAGAATGAAGGCGACCGAGCCATGAATATTCTTGAGTAGAATTTCAATGGCATACTGTTCAGATAACTGTGGTTTACATTTCATACTTAAATTATGCCATCTAAGAATATAATCAATAAGGGGCTCACCAGGATGTTGTTGAGCTACAATGAGATTGCCCATAATTACTCTTTGCTAAGCTCCAGCAAATCTCATAATGAAGAGCTACTCCAACTTAGCAAATATCTTCACTAAACCATTGGGTAGTTCAACATACCAGTCGAATGTGATGCTTGTCAAACTACTGACAATGAGATGGAATAAAGAGTGCATCCTTCCCACCGGCATTGCAACATCGGTCCCTGAAGTGTGCTATGTACTGACGAGGGTTCCCACTGACATCAAAAATTTTGAAGGAAGGATGAACAAAACCCTTAGGATATTGGACACTATAAAATTCTTCTAGGTAAGGTCTACCCTTTGGAATAGATGAGCTACCTTGGGCTTGCACCAATGCATCCTTTACTTGTTGCTCCATAACTGTTTGATGTCTCTTTCTTGCATGGAGGTGCTATCCACCACCTTCCTATGCAAGCTACCATTGTCCTGATCTACTGAAGAAGTGCTTTTGGGCTGATCTAGGACATGCGCTAACTGGAGATGATCTATCTCTATCGATGTATATTGTGATACTAAGGCCTAGTTTTGAAGTGCATGGAGGGCTGCTAACAAGTCTTCAATCCTCTTTTCCATCTAGTTGATATGATCATCCTTTGGTTTAAGCTGTTGATGGAGGTGTTATGTTGAATGGATGGCATTATCTTCCTCAACCACAATACATTTTTGAATATGTTAATCTCTATGAAGGGAGCTCCTAGTATCGACCATGTGGACCTTGGGTGAATCCTCAAGGAGATCATCCTCATCTAGATCAAAGCTGACCTTTCTCTCCTAACAATCTGATCGGTAACTCCCTAGAAGATCTCTCTTCTCTGTAAAGTACTATGCCAAAATCTCATCTAGGGAATAATCTAACTGTGCCAGGTCAAATACGTGCTGCTGACCAATGGAGGGGTTGTGCTCACTGATGGAGATGCACCACACACTGCTTATCATTGGAGTGCTGGCTCTGGGAGGGTCATGACTACAGGAAGAGATATGCTCGTGACTGCTCATGGGTGGAGTAGTGTCCCAAGGGAGATCCACTGCCATGGGGATTGCAGAACTATCCCCTTCCCCTTCTACAATTTGAAAGAACCTCTACTTAGCAAATTTGGGTATGCTAAGAAGAGGTTGTGATTGTGCGTTTGAAATATTTTTGGTTGTGAAGATTTGATTATGTAATATTTTGATTTCAAAATGGAGCTTCTTACTTAACAAATTTGGTATGTTAAGTAGAGGCCACATGTGTTTGATTTGATTTGTGCTTGAAGATGAGACTTTCACTTAACAAATTTGGTATGTTAAGTGAAAGCCAAATGTGATTGTGAGATAGATTTTCTTTTCTTTGAAGATGGGAGTTCCACTAAACAAATTTGGTTATGTTGAGTGGAAGCCCAAAATGTGTTTGTGATATAATTATTTTCTTTGAGAATGTGACTCTCACTTAACAAATTTGGCATGTTAAGTGAAAGCTCAAGTGTAGTTTGACATGAAAAATTGGATCCTTATTTAAAAAATTTGGTATGTTAAAATAGGGATCGAATGTGTGTTGAAAAGAGACCATCACTTAACAAATTTGGTATGTTAAGTGAAAGCCTAAATTTGTCTGATATGTTTTTGAAAATGGGACTCCCACTTAATAATTTGGTGTGTGTTATGGAAATCAAAGTATAATATGACTTGAGAATGGGATTCTCACTTAACAAATTTTGTATGTTATGGGAATTTAAGATACATGATTATATGGTTCTTACTTGACAAATTTGATGTGTTAAGTAGAACCAAATTTATGCTTTGAAAGTGAGACTCTTACATAGCAAATTGGATATGCTAAGAAAGCCTAAATGTATGTTTTTTTAAATGGGACCCTCACTTAATAAATTGAATATGTTAAGTGAAAGTCAAATTTTATAATTTGGAATGAGACCCCACTTAACAAATTAAAATTGTTAAGTGAAATATTTTTGGTTGTGAAGATTTGATTATGTGATATTTTGATTTCAAAATGTTTCTTACTTAAATTTGGTATGTTAAGTAGAGGCCACATGTGTTTGATTTGTGTTTGAAGATGAGACTTTCACTTAACAAATTTGGTATGTTAAGTGAAAGCCAAATGTGATTGTGAGATAGATTTTCTTTTCTTTGAAGATGGGAGTTCCACTTAACAAATTTGGTTATGTTGAGTGGAAGCCCAAAATTTGTTTGTGATATAATTATTTTTCTTTGAGAATGTGACTCTCACTTAACAAATTTGGCATGTTAAGTGAAAGCTCAAGTGTAGTTTGACATGAAAAATTGGATCCTTATTTAAAAAAATTTGGTATGTTAAAATAGAAATCAAATGTGTGTTGAAAAGAGACCCTCACTTAACAAATTTGGTATGTTAAGTGAAAGCCTAAATGTGTTTGATATGTTTTTGAAAATGGGACTCTCACTTAATAATTTGGTGTGTTAAGTCGAAATCAAAGTATAATATGACTTGAGAGATTCTCACTTAACAAATTTTGTATGTTAAGTGGGAATTTAAGATGGCATGATTATATGGTTCTTACTTGACAAATTTGATGTGTTAAGTAACCAAATTTATGCTTTGAAAGTGAGACTCTTACATAGCAAATTGGATATGCTAAGTGAAAGCCTAAATGTATGTTTTTTAAATGGGACCTCACTTAATAAATTGAATATGTTAAGTGAAAGTCAAATTTTATAATTTGGAAATGAGACCCCACTTAACAAATTAAAATTGTTAAGTGAAAGTCAAATTTATCTTTGAAAATGAGACCCCACTTAACAAAGAAATTGTTAAGTGAAAGTCAAATTTATATTTTGAAAATGAGACCCCCACTTAATAAATTGAAATTGTTAAGTGAAGATCAAATTTTATGTTTTGAAAATGAGACCCCCACTTAACAAATTAAAATTGTTAAGTGAAGGCCAAATTCATTTTCTAAAAATGAGACCCCCACTTAACAAATTGATATTATTAAGTGAAGGTTAGATTTTATGTTTTGAAAATGATACCCTTACTTAACAAATTGAAATTGTTAAGTGAAGATCAAATTTTATGTTTTGAAAATGAGACCCCCACTTAACAAATTGAAATTGTTAAGTGAAGGTAAAATTTTGTGTTTTGAAAATGAGGCCCCCACTTAACAAATTGAAATTGTTAAGTGAAGAACAAATTTTATTTTCTAAAAATGAGACCCCCACTTAACAAATTGAAATTATTAAGTGAAGATAAAATTTTGTGTTTTGAAAATGAGACCCCTACTTAACAAATTGAAATTGTTAAGTGAAGGTCAAAATTTATGTTTGATTCAATAGAGATTCTCACTTAACAAATTTGGATATGTTAAGTGGAAATCAAACATGACATGATTTGCTTTTGAAAATAACCTCCATGTAGCAATCATGGAGGGATTTTGATTTTGTGATTTTGTGAAAGGTGCTTTTAGAAAGTGTCATTTTATGAAAGGAATTATTTTCTTTAAATTTTATGATGAACCTTGCCTCACCAAGCTAGTGGTGAGGAGGTTATAAATTTTTATTATCTCTTCTCTTGTTGACAAATTATGTATGCACCTATTGGGGAACTAATTAGGGGTTTCAAGACCTACACGGAGTGAAGTCCTAAAACCTAAAGGATATTGGCTAACTTGGCTTAAGAATGAAATAAGCTAAGTGCCAACGAAAAGAAAGATAGTCTTGAACTCACATGAAATGCAAGTCCACTATCGATGCTTGGAGACAACAATCATTTGCTAGAGATGGAGAGAGGAATCATCCCCAACGGAGTCACTAGAAAAATCTGTGGTGTTTACTTTTTGAGATGGGACACCATGTAGATCTTAGGAGGTACTTATTGAAGTGATCGGGTATGACATTAAGGAATAGTGTACTATCTCAAGAGATAGCATTCACTACCTTATAATGGACTTAATTACTTAATAAGGATTCCTAAAGCATGATGGGTCTTTGAATATACCAGATATTTTTTCCCCTACTTTACATGGAAATGCAAAGAAAGGTTTATATTAAGTCGGGTTCGTTAAGTTTCCTATAGAGGTAAGCCCCCATAGTTAATTACATCCTAAAGAATGGGATCCCTTAAGAATACTTTCGATTAAAGTAGACAATTAGGGTCTTCAAAGATTTCAAGGCTAGACTATCAAAGGATTGACTATTTTAGAAAATCAAATGGGATAGATCAAGGAGAAGACTTTGTATTGGATGTCAAATGGAGATGAGTAGGGAATGCTCATGATACTAGGAAGCCTAGCGAGCATTCTAATCTACCTATAATTGGGCTTTATATTTGAAACTGAAGAGATTTATTTGTTTGAGTAATAATTTTATTAGATTGCTAAGGCTTATAATCCATCAACACAAGATTATGAAATGCCTAAGAGGTGAGGATTTATGCTTGTAGCCCCAAAGGGAAATAACAACCTCAGATCCTAAATCTATGGAGCTTTGGTGACGGCCTAAGTTGATTATCCATGATATTAAACATACAACATCCAACTAAGGGGTTCCTAAATATTTATTATCTTGATTTAATGCCTAGGCTTTTTTATGAGGTTATGAGTTATTTTAGAGGCTTAGATATGAGTTGTTAGTTTGGGTAGAAAAATTAATTTTTAACCTAGGAGCCTAATCGCATCCAGGCCATATAATAATAACCAATCATAAATAAACTATGAAAAGGCATGCTTTTTCTAATGCACAAGCTAAATAAAATATCAAACAATTTTATAAAGTTATCACAAAAGAATAAAAGACTGGCATGGTTGGGTACCGCCGTACAACTCGAAAAGAAAAAAGATTGGTAGCTGAGCTCTACCCTTATACAACCCGGATTACAAAAGAATACATGTTATGGGGGTCTTCATTCTTCATTCTTTGCTTCTTTCTTCATTTGACATGATTTGAATGTGCTTGTTTCAAAGGCATCACAGGACCTCCCAGGATAAAGCCTTCTAGCCACCGTTCATCATAATCCCCCATAACACTAATCTTAATTTCTAATTATAAAATTACATTTAAATGGAAAAGTAGATTTAAGTACACCTACAAAAAAAATATTAGCTAAACACACCATATAATCCAAGCAGTTATATGAATAATTTGGACTTAGCACCCTGCATATGGGTAACAAAACCCACCTATCTTGACGTGGGTTATGCTTAGGGGTTAAGTGACTTGCACAGCAAAAGTTTATATTTTTATTACAGCTGCCCCTTAAGCACAACCACCTATAGAGAACATACATTAATATCTAACATCCGCTACACACATACACCCTAACATCTAGTCTAAAATATTACATCACAAAACAAAACACAACATCATACATACAATCAATACATTGACCTAGCCAAATTCTAGGGTTGGTGACCTAGTATTCTAGTGTGTGAAAAGAAGGCTTGTGTAGCAAGAATTTACTAAGCTTCTTTAGTTTAAGTTTTAATTTGGAGTTTGAATTTGTTTAAATTTTACCTTTGGGTGATTCTAATTTAAATGATTTAATGATTTATTTATTTTTATTTTTATTTCAATTTTATTTGGTAAAAGTGATGTTTAGGTTTTCAAGAATAAAGAGTTGAATGAATTACAATTGTAGATAGAACTCACCCTATTCTACATCTTAACTTCCTAAAGAGTCTAACTAAAGTCCTTAAGTATCTTAATTAGCCCATTTGAATTTGTGTAATTTATTTGATTTGATTAATATTTATTTGATTTAATTTAGATTTTAAAATTTGAGTTTATTTAATCTTCATGTATTTGATTGATTAATTTTGGATTAAATGTGTTGATTTAATTAAATTTTGATAATTCAATATCATCAATATCTAATGAAGTTTAAGTTTATTTAAATTCATGTGTTTTTGATTGATTAATTTTTGATTAAATATTTTGATTTAATTAATAATTCGATAATTCAATATCCTTTAATTCAATCTCTAGTTACTTTCCCTTGGGTTTTACTTTAATTCCTTAATTTCATACGATTAATATCATTTTGATGTTGTTTAAATTCATTGATTTCATTATTCCATTTAAGTTTGATTTAGATTGGTGAATGTATTTTAATTTACTTGAGATTTATTTGAAGTTTAATGTTTTCTTTTATTTGAATTTCAATTAAGGGTTTAACTTATTGAATTTAGTCATTTAATTTATGTATAGATTATCTCTTCAGTTTGATGATTAATCTCTTATCTTAATTCAATAGGTTTGTTTTATTTGAGTTTTATTTTTTGTTTGACTTATTTTGATATTATTTGAAATTAAGAGTAATTGGATATGATTTAATAACTTTAGAGTTTATATTTAATTTTATGTTTATTTGATTTGATTATGGTTTATTTATTTATAGTTCAATTGGATAAAATGAATTGAAAGTTTTCTTTGATTTAATTGATTTTGATTATTTATGACTAGAATTTTATTTTAGTTTCATTCATTTATCATGTTTATTAGACTTTAGTTTATGTTTTGATTACACATTTTAATAATTAATTGGTTTATCTTATTTAGGTAAGTTGATATATTTAATTTGATCATGTATTAAATTGATGAGAGTCTTTCTTTATTGGGTTTAATTTGATTTGATTAGCTTTATTAATATATTGGTTTGCTTAGCTTTAATGTGATTATATAATTAGTTTAATTAAGAAGTGTGTTTAGGTTAATTATTAAATTAAATAAAGATTTGTTTAATTTTTAAATTGGTTTCATATTTATTTAGGTTAATGACATAATTAATGACCTAATGATTTAGATTTAATTTAGGATTTGATTGGCATTTAATTGCATTTTAATTATATTCAAATTTATGTTTGCTTAAGCTTAAGTTTAATGTCATTACTTTAATTAACTTAATTAGTTTATTTTAAGATGTGTGATTAAATTAATTAGTGGAATAATCAAAGATTTGATTTGAGTTTGATTTAGGAATTAATTTTAATGTGATTTATTTAAATCAATTTGGTTCATTAATATGATGGATTAATTCATTAAGTTTGCATTAATTAGATATTTAATTAATTAAGTATGATTAAGAATAATTGAATTTTGAATTATCTTATTAATTAAAGATTTATTTAATTAATGACATAATTTCCCGCATGTGAGTGATTTGATTTAGTTAAGTGTTTTACTTAAGTTTGATTTGATTAAAGGATTATTGTTATTATCATCATTGTTATTAAGTGAATTAATTAGTTTATTTCAATTAAGTTTGATTATTTATGATTAGAGTTTTATCGATTTGATTCATTTATTATGTTTATTTAATTTCATTAACGATTGATTTAGTTATTTATGAAATATTTAATGATTGAGTAACTCTCTTATTCCAAATGGATTGATTTAGATATTAAATTAATTAAGTTCACTTTAGCTTCATTTGGTTTGATTTGGTTTGATTAATATTAATGATTATGATGTATTTCATTTATAATTAATTTAACTTTTAGTTTTAATATTTAATTAAGCTTTAAGATTCCAAGCTTAGTGTAGGTTTAGTTATATTAGTTTGACTTATGTTAAAGTTTCCTAGATTTTTTTTAATTTTAAGTTTGATTTAAGATTTAATCATTTAATAGAATTTTATTAAATTAAATATATTTAATCATATTTAATTTAATTTCCTTTGAGGATTAAATGATATTTTTCTGATTTGAGGTTTGATTAATGATTGCTTAAATATTATTTCATTTCTAATTTTGATTTATTATTTAGATTATTGTGAATTTCATTTTATTTAATTTTTTTTAATTTGTTAAATTTTAACCCTAAATATTTATTGTAGGTTCATTATGCTTCAGAAGATCATATTATATATATATATATATATATATCTTAGATATTAACTGAAGTGACTTAAGCCATTTTGAAGATTTTTAGAAATTTTTGAATTTTTATTTGATTTATTTTATTAAAATGGGCAATATGAACTTCAAAATTTAATTTCTCCGAATCAAGAAGTCCTTTTTTATTTGAGATTTTAATGATAGGTCGTTTTAACATTAATTTCAATTTCTGAAAATATCAACTCAATCTGATTTGTATTTTTAGACTAGTTAATGAAATTTGATTTTTACTAAAACATAAATTAAGCTCAAACCATTTAGTGGAATTTGGATATTTTTAGTTCATTGGATTTTTCTCAGTAAGACTGATCCAACGAACCCTTATTTGTAATTTTTCGCTATGAATTTTATTTTTTATGAATTTTTAAAGTTTGAGAAAACATAAATAATTTTTTTAGACCATGCGATTCACGGATTTGAACTGCACAATCGTGTATCTGAACCGTGATCACACGATCTAAGCTGTACGATCCCCGAACGATAGGATCGGATGACTAGCAAGAAATCTCATAGACAAAATAGTAATTTTTGGCTATTTTCGTGATTTTGAACCATATTTCGTCCGATTGTGCTGGATTTTGTGGCGATCTTCACCAGAAAATTTTTCGATTCTCATGGGGATGATATACAATGAAAAATATGAGGGTAATTTAAGAAAATTTTTTAAACTCATGCATAAATTACCACAAATAAAGCTTGTTAAGGCCAGCCAAAGTTTGATGAAATTACCTCGCTGTAGATGGTTTTTGGTGGTTGTGAAGATTAGAGCGAGCTCCTGGGTATGAGATGAAGCCTTGGAATGAGCCTAGACTTTCGTCTTCACTTCAAAATGATATATTCTTCATTTTCTACAACTTCCAAGCTGGAATCCACTCAGTTTCGGTGTTCTTAGCTCAAGAGAAGTGGTGAAGGGGTTGCTGGTTGCTTTGGAAGCTCTAAGAGACTCTCTAATGCCAAAATCAGATCCCTTTACTATCTCTATTCTCCCTCTTTTAATGGTGGCCAAAATTTCCCATTAAAGGGTAATGGGAAGGTTTGATGGATGGTGAGGGCTGATTGGGGACTTTGGAATTAGCTCCCAAAGTTTTCATTTGCTGCCATAAGAGTAGCTCCATTGAATGCAAGTGTTGGGGAGGAGTTGAATGCATGTGATGGGAAGAATTAAATGAGGTTGGGTGGAATCCTATAAAGGGGAGAATCCATGAGAGATTTAATTGGGTTGGGTTGATTTTGGACTGATCCCAAATGGGTTTGGGTTGAGTTTAATCATCCCCCAATGGGTCATGGCTTGGTTTCAAGAGATTTGGCTCAATTTGGGTCATATAGGTCACATTGGGATATATTGAGTTAGGTTGACCAATCGGTAAAATTGGGTCAAATCAAGGCTAAGGTTAGGTGCAAATGATAATTTGAAGTATTTTGGTATGATCAATTTGATTTACTTTGGCTTAGGATTGATTTTTACTCATATAGAATCAAATAGGTCAAATGGGTCAAGTTGACCAATTTGACCAAAATTGGCAAAATTAGCTTGGGTTATGGGTTGATTCATGTTCAATTGGCTAATTGAAGATGAACATAGCCTTTGGTTTGAATCAATTTGGATTTAATTTAAATTTTGGCTAATTTGACCCTTTAGGTCAATTTGGGCTAGGTTGGGTCAAGTTGACCAATTGGTCAAATTAGGCTCAATTATGACTTTGGTCAAGTTCAATAATCAATTTGGAATGAACTTGAGCCATTGATTGCAATCAATTTGAGTTAGATTGGGATTTGACCCATTTTGGCTTTTTAGGCCAATTTGGGTCAACTTGGGTTAAATGGTCAATTGGATTTAGTTTGGCACAATTGAGAGTTTGATCATGTTCAATCATTGATTATGAGTGTGTTTGGATTAATGGTTTCAATCAATTTGGTATATGATGGGTTTAGTTTAGGTTTTGGCTAGTTTAGGTTTCATTTGTCTTAGGAAGGGTCTTAGGATTTGAATTTGATTTTGGGTTTCAATCATTTGGAGTCAAATCTGAAATTAGATTTAGAATTAGAATTTGAATTTAAGGATTGGTTTGAGATTTGAATCTAAGTTTTATTTAAGAATGTGTATATGGATTAAGTTTAGGCTATAGGGTATATAATTTTCTTAAGTCCTAACGCATGGCTTAATCCTTTGATTAGCCCTTCTAAGTCTCTAAGCTTAGGTTAAGTGTTCACCTAATCACTAGAAGTATCCTATAACTAAGGAATTCTTAGTATCTAGAAGAGTCCTAAGTCTAAGAAGAGGAGGTTGAGAGCTCACTCCAAAAGTGAGGTCAACAAAGAGCAACCCCTTTTGATGGAGCTTCACCCTCTTTCTCTTTTGATTTGGCTAAAAACCAAATTTCTTCATGCATTTAGACGTAAGAAATCCTAAAGCCTTTGTCCAATTAATGTGCCAAAATGAAATAAAATTGTAAAACTTTGCATTTTTTTTAGACTAAGTCATGTGCTCATGCCAATCATACTCTACTCTCTTAAAGAGTAAGTTTAGGACTCTAATCTCTTTCCAAATTAAATAACAAACTTAACTATCTTTTAATTTTATAAGACCTGACTACATGATTTTGAATCGTAGGAGGTGTTAGCTCACAGCCACTCTAGGTGGTTATAAGTCCAGAAGAGTCGGACGAGTTTATTCTCTCTTGTGGAGGTAAACTATTGTATCCTCTTTTAGCTTAGATTTAGGTCATTCTTTTAAGTTGTGTTAAATATTGCTACATTTAGAATATGAGGTTGCTTATTTTCTTTGAGCTACGAGAATAAATTCTCACCTCTTAGAAATTTCCACAATCTTGTGTTGATGAATCATAAGCCTTAGCAATCTAATAAAAGTTCAACTCAAACCAAATAGATCCTCTCACTTTCAAATATATACATCCTCACCATATGATAGGTTGGAATACTCACTAGGCTTCCTAGTATCATGAGCATTTCCTACTTATTTTTTGTAGATTCTAAAATAAGTCTTCTAATTGAAAATGTATACTTGATTTTCCAAAAATAACCCATCCTTTGATAGTCTTAACCTTGAAATATTTGGAGATGATAATTGACTACTTTAATAGAGAGTATTTTTAGAAAATCTCATTTCCTAGAATGAAATTAACTATGAAGGCTTGCCTCCATAGGGAACTTAAGAACTTGGCTTAACAAAAACCATGCTTTACTTTTCCATGTAAAGTAGGGGAAAGATCTCTGGCATATTTGAAGACCCATCATGCCTTATGAGTCCTTATTATGTGACTAGGTCCATTGTAAGGTGATGTCTCTATCTTTTGACATTATACATCATGCCTTAATATTGCACCCGATCACTTCAATAAGTACCCCCCTAAGATCTCTGTGGTGTCCACACGACTCCAAATTAAAACACCACAATAATTTAATTTTTTTTTAAGAGTTGTTGAATAATATACATCCTTTAAGACATTTTAGCTTAGTTAGTATAATAAATATAGGAGTTGAATTAAGTTTTAATTTTAGTAATTTAAATGTTTCATGACACTCAAGTGTGAAAATAAAAGGAATGTCTTTTTTTAATAGATTGCACAGAGGTTTTGAAATTTTGGAAAAATCTTTGATAAATCTCCTATAAAAATAGCAGGTCCTAAAAACTTTCGAACTCCTTTAACATTAGTTGGTGGTGGATGTTTCTTTATAATCTATACTTTATTCTTGTCAACTTCTATTCATGTTTCTAAACTTTTATGACCTAGTACAATTACTTCTTTAACCATGAAATGAAATTTTTTCTAGTTAAGCACTAAGTTTTTCTGTTCGCATATTCGATGAATAATTTTGAGGTTTCCTAAATAGTTTTCAAATGTAACACCAAAAATAAAAAAAATCATCCAGAAATGCTTATATGTAGTTTTTCATTAAATAAGTGAATATAGTCATCATACTGTGTTGAAAAGTAGCATGAGCATTAAATAAATTAAATGGAATTCTTCTAAATACAAATGTATCATAAGGACAAGTAACTATTATTTTCACTTGATCCTTATGTGCTATAGAAATTTGATTATATTTATAATGCTCATCTAAAAGAAATAGTATGCATGACCTACTATCCTATCTAGCATTTCATCAATAAAAGATAGTGGAAAATGATTTTTTTTCTAGTGACCTTATTTAGCTTTCTATAGTTAATACAAATTTTCCACTCTGACACTATTCTAATGGGAATGATTTCATTACTTTCATTAGTTACTATGGTCATCCCACCCTTTTTAGGTACATAATAGACTGGACTAACCCATGTGTTATCTGATATATGGCAGATAATTCTTGAGTCTAACCACTTTTAATTTTTTTTTTCACTACTTCTTTCATGACTGAATTAAGTATCCTTTGGGTATTTATGAATGATTTACTATTTTCTTCTATCAATATTCTATACATACATATTGTAAGACTAATTCCTCTAATATTTACTATTGTCCATCCTCAAATTAGATGTGTACCCCGTATGATAATTTCAATGATTGTACTCACTCATATACTATTCTTCGTTGTACTAATATGAGGTAGTATTTGGCTTTAAACTTCTAAAATCTGCTAGCTGTCATCTTTCTCAACTCCAATTATCATTTATGGTAGCCTTCATATTAACTTTAGTTTTACCCCTAGCATCCATCACTGTATTGGAAACATTATCAAAAATATTTTTCTCTGAAGTTAGAGAAGCTTTAAAAAAAATGAAATGTGGAAAAATAGTAGGACCTGATGATATTCCAATTGAAGTGTAGAAATGTTTAAGAGATCAATGAATTTCTTGTCTTACAAATCATTTTAATGCTATTTTAAAGACTAAAAAGATGCTAGATGAGTGGTGAAAGAGTTTGTTGGTTTCTATATTTAAGAATAAAGGTGATGCACAAGAGTGTCCAAATTATAGAGGAATTAAGTTAATGTGTCATACATTAAAATTATGGGAGAGAGTAATTGAGCATAGTACGATGTGATATAAAATGTTCTCACAATCAGTTTGATTTCATGCTAGGTAGATCTACTATACATTTGTTAAGAGGTTTGATGGAGAAGTATAGAAAAGTAAGGAGGATCTACATATGATATTTATTAATTTAGAGAAAGCTTATGATAAAGTTTCAAGAGATGTTCTTTGGAGAGTTCTAGAATAGAAAGGAGTTAATATTGGTTATATTTAAGTCATTAAGGATATGTATACAAGAGTTGTTACTTGTGTCCAAACACAAGGAGGATTGACAAAATATTTTCCTATTTCAGTTGGATTACGTCAAGGATTAGCTTTAAGCCCTTATCTTTTTTACTTTAGTTATGGATGTTCTTACTAGGCATTTATAGGAAGATGTACCTTGGTGTATGCTTTTTATTGATGACATTCCTCGTGTTGATAAGACTAGACAGGGAGTCCAAGAGAAGCTTGAATTATGCAGGTCAACTTTAGAGTGTAAAGGATTTTGTTTAAGTGGATCTAAAATTGAATATATGGAGTGTAATTTTAGTTGTAGAAGTTCTAGTGGTAGTGTTGTGACAAGTCATTAATAAGATTGAGTGATTCGATATTTAGGCTCTATTGTTTAAAATGATGGTGAAATAGATGGAGATGTTATTAGTAGAATTCAGGTTGGATGGTTGAAGTGGAAGAATGCATCTAGCCTATTGTGTGATAGAAATGTTCCACTTAAACTTAAGAGAAAATTTTATAAGATGGTGGTAAGACCTGCAATAACTTATGGTGCAGAATGTTGTCCAATAAAAGAGAAGCATAAGACTAAGTTAAGTGTTATAGAGATGAGGATGCTCAGGTGGATGAGTGGCTTTTCTCTTAGAGATAAAATGCGAAATGAGTATGTTCAGGAAAAGTTGGAGTAGCTCCAATGGTAGATAAGATTAGAGAGAGTCTCCTTAGATGGTTTGGCCACATAAAGCTTCGACCGTCCGATGATCCAATTAGGAGAGTAGATGCATCAAATTTGCCTTGTGTTAAGAAAGGTAGAGGTAGACCTAAAAAGACCTGGTTAAGATGTATAAAAAAAGACCTTAGTATACTTGAATTAAATGATGATTTGACACATAATAGGACACAATGGAAACAAAGGATTCATGTAACCGACCCCACTTAGTGGGATAAAGGCTTGTTATTGTTGTTGTATATTCATGACATCAAAATGATGCCTTATTAGATTAGAATTCTAGTATGGTAGATCTAAAAAAAATATTTCTGTTTGTCTAGTTATGGGTTACACCATAACTTGGAAGATGATTATAAGATAATATAGGAGAATCAGTTATAATTAGAATAGAACTAACAATATGTCATAAATTATCCCCACTCAATCTTGGAGGTGGCTTAGCCTTCTCAAGTAAACTTTTTTATGAATGTATCTTTGTTTATTCTAAAAGGATGATCACTAGGAAGGAGCATACGGTGACAGTAAACCAAGAATTTTTTGGCCATTTTTATGAGTGAATGAATGACTTTGATAAATTTATGCAATATGGACATGCTAACTTTCCAAAGAATGCTCTAACAAAGATTCCATATGCAAGAAAGTCATTGATAGTCCACATCAATGCTGCTTTCATCTGAAAGTTTTGCTTTACATCAATATCATATGTCAGTACACTATTATTCTAAAAAAATTTTAGCTTATCTATCAATGATTGCAAGAAGATATTATTCTTTACTATAGGGCTATGTGGCCTAGGTATGATAGAGTAAAAAATATATAAGGTGTAGTCATGCACATCTTTGGTGTTAGATTGTATGGTGTAACTATCATTGGCCAACATGAATAGGATGACATAGATTGACTAAATGGTGTGGAACATTAGAGCATAGGTCAAGTCTGATGTTTTGTGGCTCTATTGTAAAATTAGAATAAGTATGATTGAAATGCTTCCAGACTTCTCCGTCTGATGGATGACTCAAGATATTTGATGCACTTGCTCTGTTATGGTGCCATCACATGTACTTGGCTGAATGCATGGAAGTATATAGTCTCTATAGATATGGAGTTAGCAGTAAGTAAAACAAACACTTATGTGATACATCCTTCTATTTATGTTATTTCTTTTGTGTGGCTTGAACTTAGGTGTTGCACAAAGTTTACATTTAATATCATGTGTGTTCTCCTTATAATATAGCATACAATCATTGACACAACAATCAATTTTTTTTAAGTTTAGACTTAGCTTTGATACCAACTTCTTTGTTCTATATAGGTCTTCAAGAATTAAGTTTTCTAATGATTTGTCTCTTTCAGTAGCCCTACAAATTTGTTAAAATATTCATAAGGCACATTAAATTTAATTTTAATACTTAGTATTCTTATGGCCATAGATATCTTAGTGTGGTTGGTGCAACCTTCTCATAACGGTTATTGTGTTGCCTTTAGCAAGTGGTGGAAATTTTGAGCTTCTTTATTAGGTTGCTTCTCAACCACAGAAAACTCAACTCAAGTAACATCATAGACCATTTATTTATAAGTTATGTTTGAATTATATTCACTTGAAGGGGATACATAACTCATTGAAGCACTAGTGTCAGCATCAATATGTGGCCCAAACACATTATGTGAAGTCCAGAATCAATAATTTAGCTAGAAACCCCTATGATACAAGCCTAATCTAGCTTCACCATACATTAGAATGATATAACTCTTGTGTCTCGCACATGAACATCAAAACTTTCATTCAAAAATATAAAAAGGAAGTTGACATGCAATGTGATCAAAGTGCTCAACACCACTCAAGAATACATCAGTTAATCTTTTTTTACTTGGATACAATCTATTATACATTTATGATCGTTCACTATGTATATCCATAAGCAAGGTAAATTAAAAAATTAAACTAGACACACTATGAAATTTATATAAATTCATCAAAAATTTATTAATTATATAATTAGAAATTTGACACATTAAATTAGATGAAAAAAAAAACATAACCAAAAAAATCCCAAAATAAAATTTACAAAAAATACAAAATCTAACATGTATAATTATAGATCTACACATAATTACACATTTTAAACTGAGATTAACCAATTTCAAATAAATTTGGATAAGATTTAACCTAAAAATAATAAAAGTTTCTTATAACTTTATTTTTCTCATAAATAAATGGATGAAATCTTTAAAAAATAGTTATACAAGCAAAATATTGAGGTTTATCTTTGGGTTTATGGAGAAATCAAAGCAAATATATGTGTTTCAAATGAAAATTGGTGAGCCCTAGCTACTTTCCTATCTCCAGCTAAGAGAGAGAGAGAGAGAGAGAGAGAGAGAGAGAGAGATTGAGAGGAAATGAGGCCAGGTTTTATCATCCTAATATTAACTATTTCTGACAAATTTTTCATCTGAAACTATTCCTACATATTATTCTATCAAAAAATCAACCGAGTTTAAGTGATTTGACCACGATGTCCTCCATAGTCAGTATTTCTATTGAAAATGTTTCCAGCTAAAAAATCAATTAGTAAATCAGCTAGTATCTTCTTACAAAAAAGTCTGACAAAAATTCCATTGAAAATCTGTAATTTTTTTTGTAGTGGATGGCACCAAGGTGCTGAGCTCTTTATCTTTGATGCTTATTTTTGGGTGCTGCGACACTACCTTCTCTATCATGAAACTTCATCTAAAGGCACCACAGAGCTGGTGATCCAGTGCATATGTGCTTTTTTCTCTTTTTTCCACCAAAAATTTGCCTATTATGGCACTATGGTGCTACTTTTATAGCATCTAGGCGTTGGGCCTAATTTTTATTTTTTCTTTGGACATCCGAGATTGTCTTGTTTCACATAAAATGAACTATAAATAGTATATTTTTTATAGAAAACAAATAAAATAGGAGCTCAAAATATATAATATTTTTACACAAACTATGCTGATAAACTCCTATGAAATGAATTTGCAAAATGTAGGATTTGTGACAATAGTTCATCACAAAAGAAAAGACATGCCAAGCCAAGATCATAACCAATACTAAAACTATGTCTATAAGACTAATCTAACTAATCTAATTATAAATAATTAGATAATTATAATTTATTGAATATAATAATATAATAATACAAATTATAGAAGATATAATGAGAAAAAATCTATCTTTTCTTTCCCTAGTTCTGTTGCTATGGATGCCCTTTTGTAATTGATCAGATCATATAGATTTCAATACAACATGGGTCATCAAAAGGATCTCAGATGACTCACTTAAGCACAAAAGCAAGGATCTTTTAGAAAATGGATTTCTATTTGAAGGGTGCATAACCACGTGGATAAGCTCACACTAACCCATCCTTTTTGGATCCAATTTGAAATTTTCCATAGGATGTATTGAAAATGAATTAGAATGTAAGAATACCAATTCATATAGAATAAAAGGTTCTCTTTTCAAAATAAAAAAAAATTTATTTCCTTCTCCTATAAGCTAAAGTATTGTAAATAACTTATGCCCAGGTTGAGGTCTAGTTATGTAACTTGTTTAAATTCCATTTTGATGTTTGTGTCTATATAAATGGGTGTTATTTTAGTCTTTGGAATTGATTGAAGTGTGGAAAGATTACCTCCTTAAGTGTGCTCTCTTCAGCTAGTGTACACTTTACAATTTTGTAAGTTATCTATTTTAATAAAACATATAAGTTTTCTATTTCTCATGTTCTAATTATTATTTCCTTGCATAATTATAGAACAAACAAATAAATTATTACACAGAGAAATAATAATAAGAATATAAGAAGTTTATAGTTCTCTTAAAACAAGAAACTTACAAAATAGTAAAGCATACACTATATGAAGAGAAAACATATAAGGAGGCAAACTTCCCACACCTCAAGTCATGCATCAGAATAAAACAAAACTTATTTATATAGATAAATGTATTAAATTGGAATTAAATGAAGTTTCATTGGTGGACCTTAAATCAAACATAAGTTATTTACAATACTTTAGCTTATAGGGAAAAGAAAAAAAATTATTTCTTGAAATAAGTTTTTATTTTTATTTTTATTTTTTCATTGGCTATAAGTGTCCTTCTTTTAAAAAAGTAATTCCAACTTTAGTTAGTGGAATTTCTAAGTGTGTTGATGTGCCATTATTGGGGCATAGCGACATTACTTCTTTGCCTTCCCACCTTGCAAAAAAATTTGAACATCTTCCAGAGTGTCTTCACCAATGGTTGCATTCTCATTATCTATATCTTAGGACATTAGATCCTCATTGAGTTTTGGGACAACATTCTTATAGAGTTCGAAGAATTTCATTCGGTAATCTTAAAGAACCCTTTGTTTGATCTATTGTTCATTCTCATGAGACTATTTTCTACTAAGATCATCTATAATGATTTTTAGTAAGAAATTAAAATTAGGAATTTTCTCAAATTTTAAACCATTATTTGCTCATTAGAATTTATAATATTTTAATATATTTTATTTTTTTAAGATACCAATTTGAAGCCACAAATGAATAGTGAATTTTCTTTATAAGTAAACATTATTTAAATGAGTTCTTCGAATAATGAGATTCCACATTCAGATCTATGAAATTTGACATTTGGTGAAAAAGTATACAAGGCAATGCCCTTGTATTAGTTAATTAGCATTGATATTTTGCAAAATTGGAGATGATTTTATCCACATATTCTAAGTAGCTTGATTTGGGTTTAATTGGAATTTTAATTTGGCTCCAAATTTTTCCTACCATATGTGGAACCAGTAGGATCGTCTTTAATCATGATTATTATGCAAGAGTTATTTTTTAGGATTTGTAAGATAAAATGCCTTTATCTTGTCATGAACAGAAGTCCAATAGTTAACATTGATTATTTTATTAAAATATTCACTCAAATTATTTTGTTTGCTTCTAATAGGAATGGGATTTCCAATCCCTCTATTTCTCCCATAATCAAAATTAAGGCTTCTACCTCGTGAACTAAGAGGGGCCATTTTTCCATTCCCCTTAATTGAGACCTAAAGTATTGCCCTACAAAAATTCAGGTGTAAAGAAGTTAGGCAAATAATTTGATTAGCCTTTAATATATTTAATATCAATGTTAAAATTTGAAAGTTATACTTAGCATCCAACAAAGATTTGTTTAGAGACAAGATGTTTAACATCTTTTAATAAGTCATATTTAATAGCAGTAATGCAATATAGAAAATTTTTATTTAATGTCATCTTAAAATTTAGTAATATATTTAACAATATATAACATTTTCTTTTTAATAGTAGAATCTTTTTTTTGAGTTCTAGTCCATTTTTTTCTTTGTTTAAGATTTCCTCCATAGTCGATATTGGATGCTCCAATTTCAATAATTTTCAATACATCAAGGTCTATTAAATGCAAACAATAAAGATTTTTAACATGCTCTATTATTCTTTTAACAACTTTAGGGTGAGCTGTTGTCCAAGGAGATTACTTTTTTCAATCTTTCATAGAGAATTACTCCATCAATAGCTAATTCATGATAAAAATTTGAAACAAAATTCAGTGATCCAAAAAATATTTATAGTTGAGTAATATCAAGAATTTTATTAGAAAATTTAGAAGCAAACTTAATGCTTAGCTCAATAAGAGTAATAGTAGCATTAATAATATTATGCTTTAAAAATCAAATTTTAGTTTAAAATAATTCTATTTTTGGTGTTAAAATAACAAACTCATTTTTTATTGCTAACAATTTAAAGGTGTCTAAATGTTTAATATGTTCATTTGTGATATTAGAAATACTAATACATTACCTATATAAACTAATATGTATTCTAAGTATGGAAAAAATATTTAATTCATAGTATTCTAAATTTCACTTGAAATATTTGTTTAATTTGAAATTCATAATGTTCCATTCATAACGATCGATTGGAATAGTGAATGTTGCCTTATAATGGTGTTCTTGTTTTATTTGGATTTGTCAGTATCCTTACTTAAAATTGAATTTATAAAAGATTATCACCTTGCGAATGAGATTTAAAAGATATTTCTTATTTAGATAAGATATATAATCCATTTTACCTTTTTTTTTCTTAGTGGCATTCATGAAATATAACATAGTGCAACTCCAAGGTGAATTTGATTTTCTATTTAGTTTCTTAGATAAAAGATCATTTATTTTATATTTACATTAATATAAATATTCATTATTCATTTGACAGGGTATAGCCTTTGTTGGAGTATTATTTTCATCAAAGTTCATCAAGTAGAGAAACATGCCCAAAAAAGCAACAGGATTATCTCCATGGATTTCATTAAGGAATTCATTAGTAATTGTATTATTTTTTTCACAATTTTTGTAGTTTTAAGTTATTCAAAAATTTTCTTATTGTGCAAGACACTTTAGCCTAGTGGTTGAGAGCTTTGGCTTTCAATCAAGAAGTCTTGAGTTTAAATCCTTGCACATACATTGTGTGTGTGTGAGTTTGTGATTAAATTTGCTCAAATGTCCCCCAAAAAAATTATTTTTTTTCTTATTCAAATGTTCTTTTAATGAGTCAAGAAAAGATTTTTTAGCTGAGTTTTATTTGCTTCATTTATTATTATTTCTTTAGGATTAATAATGAATTTGAAAATGAGAGTTTTTTCATATTTATTGAAATATATTCTAGTTTGATCAATTTGAATTTTTAATGATTTCATGAAAAAGGGAGTTTCCAAAATCATGTATTGTGTGAGATTCTAAATAAGGGTGTGGCAATGCAAATACCAACTTTGAAGATTGCAGTAGATGATAATTTATATTTAATTTTCATTTGCTTTCCACTAGTTGAAGTTCATCTTTGGTTTATTTTTTTTAAAATATTTTGAATGGATTATCCCTTTTGGATGTAATTCATTTATGCTCCACTATCTATTAAAGCTGTAAGATTTGTATAGTAAATTCTTGATTTATTCTTAGGGTTGCTGTTGTTGAACAATTGTGAATAATATTCTTTAGCATAGAATTTAGAAAATTATTTTCTTCCATAATTTTTTGAATGATCAGTTCCTTTTTAATGTGATTAAGAAGCTCTAAATTTATGATTCTAAATACTATATTTTCTTATTTTAGATTTAACAAAATAATTTTATCATTTAATTGACTTATTGAATGTCTATAATCATTAATAGTGGTTGATTGCACTTTAAAATTTTCTTTTATAGTATAACCTTCAAAATTTTCTTTAAGAGATTTTTCTTTTACTCCTAGAATTTCAAGAATTTTGAATCGACTTTTTTTTTTCAATTATACCAAAGAGTTTGTTTAACTCATTTTTGGTGAGTCAATAAGAGTATTGAGACCATTCATTTTTACAATTGACTTATAATAGTTTTCTTGAGTGCAACAATTGCAGTAGTCTTTAGCAGAAGTGTCTTATGATGAATAATTTATTTATGAACTAGATTGTTTAGATGACTTTGACTTTATCATGAATTTGACTAAAGTCTTTTTAAGACCTTCGTCAATATCTAATTTATTTATTTTGTTTTTAACTAAACAATTATTAGCATGGTGACTAATTTTCCCACTCTTATAATAGTGGATTTCTAGTCATTTTTTTTTTAAATTTCTTTTGAAAATCTGGATTTTATCAACTCATTTTTTCTTCTTCATAGGGTAAGAATTTTTATGAGAATTAAGCCATTTATTTAGTTATTTATTTTTAATGCTTTTGGAAGATCAAATTGAATTTCTCATAGAAAGGTCCTAGTTGTTTTCTTAGAGTTAGTCTTTCTCATTTTAATTGATATCTAAGTGTAATATCATTACCAAGAGATAATCCATCCTGTACACAAGCATTAATTAATTGTCAATATGTGTATCTCCCATAAGGGAATTGTTTTATTGTATGATCATTTAATTGCCTTTTAACTCTTTCAACAAATAGGTATGGTAATCCTTCAATGAATTTTTATTTCATTATTTCCAAGGAATGCTATTAGCATCACTTAAAGTCATTACTCGGCACAAGATTACATCTTTCTACCATCCAAAGTGTGTAAGCGAGGGGCATCTTATTTTTTTTTAATAAGATTCAAACTTGCTTTCCATGGTCTAAGACTAAACTAGTAAAATGCTCAAGTATATTTATAATTCATTTCTATATTGCATCTATATTAGGCTGTGAGGAATTTTTTATTTTTGTGAGATTTAAAGTTTAGAATTTTAAAAATTTGTGAGATAATTATCCCACCATCCTTTCAATGAACCTGTAAATCCACAAGTAATCAGTTGAACTATTACGACTTCTAGCTGATGATGCATAAATCAGCATTCTATGTATACCATTTTGAATTTTTCTATTACTACAATCATTTATAGACCACTAATAAATGTGAGATTGATCATAATCAAATAGAGATATATCATAATCTTTTTTGTAGAGAATATCTATGGAAGTTGGTCGGGAGTAATAATATATTCCATTGCCTATGTTGATATTAATGAAGCTTGGATGATTTTTTTAGGATTTATAAATTTTACGAATTTATAATTCTATTTACTTGATTGAATTTTGAAATTATTATTCTATTTTTTTCTCAATATCTTGGTCTTTTGAATCTACTTATTAATATCTGAATTAGTGAATTTTTTTGGTCTAAAGTGGTAATATTCACACTTTTAATTTGGCTAATAGTTCTTCATTTACTTTGCTTGATGGTCCTAAAGTAAAATATATTGATGGTCGAGATAGAAAAGTTGGATGTGTGTTAACTATTTGTTCCACTGTATTTGTTATGGGCACATCTTGGTGTTTGCCAAGTTGTTTGGATTTAACAAGAGAATGTAATTGTTTAATTTTGTTTTCAATTTTAAATAAATGAGTGGATATTAGTATTTGTTTAATTTAATTTCTTTATTATAGTTAATAAGTTAATAATCTTTTTAATACAATTACCTCAGAGGCAATTTTTCCAAAAGCCATCATTTTTAAATTTGATTTGTTATCTCTTTCAACCATCGTAAGAACTGAAGGGGGATTGATAGAGTCAACTTCTTCAATCAGAGTTTTCCACTTTCTAATTTTTCTATTGTTTGGTACAATATAGACGCTTCTTATAAAATATCTTCCTGACTTAAGATTGTCGATGGAATTAATATTCTAGGAAAAATAAGAGATCTTATAATATTAAATAGAATTTCAAAATCTTCTTCAAATATTTGAATTGATAAATTTCTTTATTAACTATATGTCTAGGAACTATTGCACTTGGAATTGTCCATGAGTTAGGGAATGTTGTTTCTTTTCATCAAAGAGTTATTTGTTATTGTATGTGATACTAACAGATTGATTTTCATTATTATCATATGATCTATTAGCTATATAATTCTTTTTTATATTTTATAACCTTAAAATGAATTTTGTAAAGTAAAATAATTGTTTTTTGATTAGTATCAAATTATATCTATTAAGTTATAAATGTATTTTGTTGGCTTCATAAAGATTAGTATCAAATAATGATAAATGTATATTTGGAAAAGTATTGTAGTAAATGAGTCCATAAAAAAACTTATTTTTTTGAGTCCAATAAGAGATTGCACCCAATTTAGTCTACTATCCCTAAGACAAGAAAAAATTAATGTATTTAATTTTCTAAGTGTTAAAGACTTAAACACTACTTTTATTAATTCTATATGAATATCTATAAAATTTTGTAAACAATAATGAAAAAAATCATTTCATTATTAAATGAAGAAAATCTATGACACACACACACATATAATCTAAATTTTGTGTAAGTAGTTTCACCCTTCATGGCTTGTGTAGTGCCATTATTTGACAATTATCAGATTATTGTTAAACTAATCTGAGGGGGAAGAAGATTTATGTAGTTAAAAAAAATGCAATCTTAATTACATTCTATAATTTTTGGATATAAAAGTAAAAATAGAAAACTTAAGGCCATCAATTTTGTTTTTGTGTTCTATGTTTTTATGTTATTTTTGAAAAAATGTTTCTTTAATATAATTTTTAAGAATTTTTATTTCATATTTTTACAAAGAAATCACTATATTTTTAAAATACTCAAAAATAACGTTTAGAAATTTTGAGTAATTTTAAAATAAATATCACTATTAAACATATTTATTTTATATCAAAACAAAAATAAAACAAAATCAAAACAAAAATTAAAATAACCCCAAATTGCCTCTTAACTTTATTGTATCCATGATCCATGAATTTCTTAAATTAGAGAGAATCTTATTGAAAACAATGATTATGCATTATGATCACAAGGCAAGCATTCAAAATAGTAAAAGTTGCAACAATTAAAAAATCATATGAATGTAATTGATACTTACAAGCATAACAATATGTAAACCACTCAAACATGTACAAAAGAAAAGAAAAGTGGATATTAATGAATAATAAGTGTGTAAATAAAAGGATAGATGCCATTAAAAAATTATATATATATAACAGATTTCATTTTGCGGGAAAACAGAGTGCCTCCGCTAATTTAAATTATTTACAGATGTAAAAATCCAAGGAAAATAAAAAAAAAAAGACAAAAAGGTATAATTCCGGTGTACTGTTACTAAGAGGCATGTAGGTTGTGTGAAGAACATATAAAACCTAAGCTTTCGAGAACAAGGTAGCAACCACCTATGATTAGACTTCAGTTAAATAAACTCCCTATTAGAACTTATTAGACAAACAAATTACTATATCTAAACCCCAATTTCTAAATCCTAGCCATGTTGATATTTTCCCATGAATTTCAACCTTTGTTAATTAGTATAGCTTATTTCTTTAAATAGTTTTAAGAGTAGTATACTTTTGTCATATCATCTTATTTTGAGCATCCAAAAAATACTTAATCGATTCATTTTCAATACTTGATGTTCAATCTATTTAGGTTAATACTCTAATGCAAACACACATTCTAATGTCCTAAATTATAGCGAGTTAGAATTTTTAATGTAGCTAATTTGTAATTAAGCACTACCATAGATCATTAGCTTGCTTTCAAGTAAATAAATTCTTTATTAATGTTAACTTTAATTTGAATTATTGGTTGATCATATGAATCAATCATAATTATATGTTATGATCAACATAAAATTTGATATTTTTATTGTTAAATATGATAGTGTTAAATTACTTTAAAAAAATTTCATTAAATATGATGCATATTATATAGCATGATTAATTTGGAATTAATCAACTAAAATAAACTGATCTATTAATATATTTAATTATATAACATATTATACAATATAATATAATCTTAAGATCAGTTTTTATCAATTGTATATTTACTTAAATAATTAAAGCAATTCGAATTAATTTGAACTAAGATCAAACATGATCTGCGATAATCCAAGATTATATAGCACACTTTTGTTCTATATTTGCTAATAATTGTTATTTTATTTAATTAATTATTATTTTTAATTGTGACCATCTTATTATCCCCAAAATTTAAAACTATAATAATTTATAATTTTAGAAATAAATAAAAATTTTTTCTCATAAAATTTGAACTTATATTCAAGCTAATTTATCCACCTGCTACATATAAGTCATAAACACCCATCGTGATTTTTCCAATCTTGAATTTTAATTTTAAGCTTCTCATGAAGTAATTTAGCTCACTTCTTTACTAACCTTATACAAACTTGTTAGCACATACCAATTCATGATTTTGATAATTAAAATTTTAATTATTAGCTTAAACTCATGGGGTTAATAATTGATTTAAAATTTGATCCTGTTTGGTAGAGACCTCATTGAGTAAAAATTCAATATTTTTACATCTTTTCTAACTTGTCCTATTTTAATATTAGTATTATTTAATATTGAATTTTATTATTATTATAATAATGCTTAATTAATCTCATTTGACTTATGGGGCACTTGCCTATGTGACATGATGAATGTAACAAAATGTTATTTAAGATTTTTTTAAATATTCTATTGATTTTTAAGGGTCATTATAAAGAACTACACATCAACTAATATATATATATATATATATATATATATATATATATATATATATATATATATATATATATATATATATATATATATATATATATATATATATATAAAAGAGCTTACTATAATTAACCAACATTAATCTAAAAGAGAATAAATTAGTAACTACTTTAATAAGAGTGTTCTAAAAAATGGCTTGGATAGTGGAGCAATACCAATTTACCAATAAATCAGGAACTGTCTTAAGGCTTCTATAATTTAATGGAGAGATAACTAATTAGATGGATACACATAGAGCATGACTTGTAAATGAACATATAAAAAAATAAGTTTAAAATTTTGGAATATATACATCAATTGCATGAGAGTTCTGCATCTAAAATTTAATATAAATTTCACCACTAAAAGCAACACCTACTTAAGGATTAGTTATGCTAGAAACTTCACACCATTTAATCTTCTCTTACATAATCAACAACCAAAGCTCCTATAAAATTATTTGATGAAGTCATGCTTTATAAATGAAGGTTTTGAAAAAAGATCTCAAGCAAAAATAAAACATATGGTAGGAAAATAATTAGATAACCAAAATGCTAGATTTAACTCTTAACAACATAAATTTGTTTAAAGAAAAGAGTAATCTCAAATCATATTTTAAAGTATTGCATTACATCCTAGAATTTTATGTTATAGTTATGATCTATATCGTGTAAGAAAACTAAAATTCATAATGATATAAAGAATCAAAATTGAATAAAATTACTTAAATGTATGAGTTATAATAAATCTTTTTTTTATTTCTTCATCACATATATAATAAGATTTAATTATAAATATTTATGGGTAAAAAATAAAGAGCCTATTTCCCTAGAAAGATAGTCATCCTCACTAGATAAATGCCTTTATGTGTAATGAGAGAATGACACATACACAAAAGTAACAATAATATGCATTATGATTCTCAAATCTATGGGGTTTCTATTTGATTATAATATTTGTGCATAAAGGCTATAGATGTTGATTCATTATGAGTTGTCTAATTTAGGTTATGAATTTATTAAGATTAACTAGGCATTAGTTTTCTATAAACCTAACACAATCCATGTTTATATATAATCAAACATCATCATAAAATGTAACCTAGAAAATACATGAAGTTTTAGTGTGGAATCAAAGTAAACAAAGCACCAAATAATTGAATTAATATAAGAGGATAGTGCGGTAGGGTTTTGCTAAATTCCCTAAAAGAAAAGAAAAAAAAGTGGGCTTTATGCTGATGCAACCTAACCTAGAACTAAGAAAAAAAATAGCTTTTGGGGTTTTCATTTCTTCTTCTTCTTCATAGTGGAGATGATCCATGCATCACAACTTCTCCTAAGGTTGTAGCCTCTAGCCTTTGCTCATCATAAACCTCATGTCTCTAAATTAGTTCTAATACAAGTTATATTTTATATTTAAAAAAAATTATATTTTAGCTAAGCTTGCAAAATAGAGGTTAGCTAAAATAAACAAACACACATACATGCAATTATATTTCATACATTAAACTTAGTACTAGTGGGTTACATGTCCCTTTATCCTAATGAGCCATGTTTAAGGGTTTAAGCAAGCACTTACATGCAAACATGTTTGTTTGTAAACCATTATAACATCCCCTCTAAACATGGCTACCTATAGAAAATATAGTTAGTTTTAGATAATTAATGCCATAACTTCTATTCTATGAACAAATAAATCCTAACATCCACTCTAAAATATTAGACCATAAAAAAATTAGTACATGATAATTAAATGCAACCCAAACTTAAATCTAAGATCGATGACTTAATAATCTAGTATGTGTGTGTGTGTGTGTGTGTGTGTGTGTGTGTGTGTGTGTGGCTTATGTGGTGAGTCGGTTGTAGGCTATAGGGTTATGTTTTCATTCAAAAGTAAAGCTCTATTTATTACCACTAGGAAATTTTGATTTAAATTCAAATGATTTGTAAACTTTATAAATGTATTGTAAAATTGGAGGAACATCTCTGGAGATATTTTATAATATTTTTGATTAATTTTTAAATTATTTACCAATTAATATTATATTTAAATCTCAATTTAAAGAACAAAATTCTTCCAAAAACTATAAAAATATTCTCTTGAGTTTTGAAACTCAAAAGAAGCATCCCATAAGAATTTGGAATATTTTGGAATAATTTAGTTTTTTAGTTATCTCTATATTATTTTAAGCTATAGAAAATATTTAAATTACAAGATATTTTATAAAATAATAATATTTTATAAGGGTGTTGGAAATGAGATCCCAAAACACTCAATAAAATTTCAAGTAATTTGGGATTTATTTTGATTATTTATGATTTATTTTATTTATTTAATTTAAATTACAAAAAAATGGTTTTAAATTTTAAAATAAGTTATTTTTTATTTTTATTTTCTAAGTCCTTTCTATTGATTTGAGTTTTAAAAAAATTTAGAAATTATTTGATTTTATTATATTTGTAATGAATTCTAAGTAAAATTAGTAATTAAAGTAAATTTTATATTAAGATAAAAAACATTCTTTTTAAAATTATTTTGACTAAAATAATTAATTTCAAACTTGATGAAATTATTTTCTAATGTCAAGAAAAATCTTAAGAAATTATTTATTATATAATTTACTTGATATAATTATTTTGTAAAGAAAATAAAAAAAATATTAAAATTATTTAATAAATACTCTAAAATATTTTCTCCAATTGGGAACAATAAGAGGGACACCTTGGATGATTTATAAAATTATATCCATAAGTTTTATGATTTTCTAAATTTTAAATATTATTTAAATAATTATTTAATTATAAGTTTAAAATATATATTATATTTATTCAAAATTATATTAAATATTCTTAGGAGTTTCTACTAGTCTCAAGGATCATCCATAAAAGTTTTAAATCATTTAGGTTCAATTTGAATTATTTATGAAATGAAAGTTGTAAGTGAATTAATTGAGGAATTAATAGGTGTAATTAAGTCTAATTAAGATCATTAATGTGCATGATAATGATTAGGGGTGTTTAATAATTTTGTTATGATCCTCACTATTCAATAAGCAACTTAGTCTATCAAGGGGTAAATTTTATAAATTTTGTGGTTGTAAATTAATTAATTAGGTCATTTTTATTTTAACACTAATAATTAGATAAATCATAAAATATAAATCCAAAAATTTTGAAAAGAAATCACAAAGATAGATACCGTTATGCATAATATACTCAAATATTTTAAAATAATTGAACTTATGTTTTATGATTAATTACAAAATTAAAACTTTTAACAAAGGTCAAATTATTCCCAAAATACCAAGCATAAGCTTTGTAGAGAGAATAGTTAATCATATTCTTTAAACATTTTGTGTAGTTTTTATGAATTTCTTAAAATTTAGCTAATTAACATATTTAATTAATTGATTAATTAACTGTAAGTTGTGTAATTTAATTATGAAATGAAAACTAAGAAACATCAAACATTTTCTTAGGTGCCTCTATGTTAAAGTAGTGTGTTTAAATATTAATATAAATTTTAAAAATATTTATAATTTTATACTTAATAATTAGGTTAATGTGAAGCTTTAAATTTTAATAAATTAAGATCTCCTCATCCAAACCCCATGAAATTTTACAATAGGAAATGAACACTTTTAAAACCATTCTCTAAAGAATTTGATTTATTTAGACATGTATTTTGAGATTAATTTTAAAATAATGTTTTAAATAAAACTCTAATTAATCTAAAACTACTTAACAAAATTTGCTACTTTTATTTTTTTTTAATGTTCTCATCAGTTTAGAGAGTATTTATTTGTATTTTTAGATGAGTATCTAATTTATGGTGAATGTTAAAAGTTCTAGCTTATTTAAATGATTAATTATGGTTTAATTAACTAAAAATTTAAAGATTTTATGATTTATCCAAAATTAGAGGGCCTATTAATTTTTGGAGATTTACATATATACCACACAGTTCTTATGTATTTACATATCTAACACCTAAACTTTATTTATTTATTCATATAACACCCCAATCTATAATATCACATCAAAAATACCATCACCACTCACTTTTTAAAAGTAAAATACACCTTTTAAAGCATAGGAAAGTGTTAGATAAGTATTAGTTATGTAAATACATAAAATTTTTTTGGTATGTATGTAAATCTTCCATTAATTTTTCTTGAATTCCTTCAAATTAATAAAGTATTTTTAGCAATAAAAATAAATTTTTAAAGTTTTTTATTATTTTTAAAATATTAATTTAGTGATTTATGTATTATGAGTTCAAAATTAAAAACTTATTATTTGTTCATCCAAATACCATAAAATATTTACTATAAGTAGAACAACATCAAAAGTTTTAATAAAAATATTAAGCCATTTAGGTTTATAATTTAAAATTAATTTTAAAATATAATTATAATTAAACTTAATTTTAAAATACCCAATAAAATTAGGACTTTGAGTTTCATTGATTTCACTCTAAAAATTTAGTAAATTATTTATTTTTAACCCAAAATACAAGTGTCATAAATTGATTGGTTGTGCATTTAAGGAGTGGGTCCTATTAGTTGTACTAATTTCTTATCCAAATAAATAATTACCAGTTGTTCAAAGCAGAGGGAATTAATGATCATGATTTCATCTCCCTCCTTAGGCTGGGAAACCATAGCCATCCAATGGAAATGGCTTAATCCAAGCAACCTTGTGGAGTTTTCTTAAATCCAACTCATGAAAAACCATCTAAGTGCCAAAAAAAAATCTATCAAATTCTATCATTTGCACTTGTTTCAAAGCATGAAGTGGGGAGTCCAAGGAGAACAATGACATACCATAGTTTTGAGCTCCTTCCTTGTAACTCTTTATGATCTTGCTCCTCCTCAAGCTTACATTGATAAATTGAGCTAATTGATGAAAGATATAATTTCAAGTTTGGGTGAAATGGTTTGAGCTTAAAGGATACTTAGATGACTACTTAAGCCAAAAGGATTGGTGGACCTTGCTAATTTAGGTATTATCCTCATTTATTAACTTAAACTAAATTTGAGGGTCAAGTTCACTTGATCCTTGGTGACATAAGATTAAGTCCAACCAAGTTAGTTGGATTTGGGTTTTATAATGGGTTTAATAAATAACATTTAGGTCAATCATCTTGAGTCCATTCACCCAATTAGTCAAATTAGGCCCAAGGAGCTGTTGATTATGTTTAGTTATTAATTTAATTATTTTAGAATAATTAGTTTGGTTCACTTTTAGTTTAGTTTTGATTTGCATCAATTGGGTCAAGTGACCACAAATCAGACCAAATGGGCATGATTTATATTCATGTAATGGTTATAAGGCATTAACCCAAGTTTGGTTTTATTAGTTAATATGATTTAGTTCAATAGATTCAATTGGACTAACTTGTAATAAGCAAGCCAATTAACTAAATTGAGTCATGATTATTTGATTAAAGTTTCTAAAGGCTTTAGAATAATATATTATAATTATCATTTTTTTAATTTGGCCATTAAGATAGAGTTTTAAGGGCTAAATATAAGAGTATGTTAATCTCACTAATTTTGAGTTCAAAAGTTGGTGATGGAACTCTTTCCATCATTATAGTGTCCTCTATATGTGTATCAAGAAGTACACGACCACTACATTCATTCATAATTTCTTGATCTTATTACAAAAAAATTGTCTGAGATCCTTTATCTCCTCAATGAACTTACACAAAATTGGATTAGATTCAAACTAAAAATTCATTTAAAAAATTAAGAAGCAAGTTTAAGGAAAATAAAATAAAATAAAAATAAAAATTTGGACATTTTTACTCTTAACTTGGGTAATATGTGAGTAGGATTGGAGCTTTGAGTAAGTATAATGGCCATGATTGATACAACCAAATCTATTATACTACTACTCATTTTACATTTTCATGAGTCATCCTATGGAACAATGTAAGCCTCCTTATCATCCCAAATCTCAATGCACTATAAGTGGTAGTCTGCCAATTAACTAAATTGAGTCCTGATTAAACTTCAATTATATTTGATTAAAGTTTTTAAGGCTTTTGGCTTAATATATTATAATTAATTTGGGTTTAGTTTTAATTTTTCCCTTAAGATAGAGTTTTAAGAGCTAAATATAGGATTATGTTAACCTCACTAATTGTGAGTTCAACTGTTGGAGATGGAACTCTTACATCATTAGCTATAGTGTCCTCTTGTGTTGTGTATCAACTACTACAGCCCATAATTTTCATATAATTTATCTTAATAGACTACTAAAAATTGACTGGAACAAATCCTCTATCTCCTCTATGAACTTACAATATAAAATTGGATTAGATTCAAATTAAAAAGTTATGTAAAAGTAAGATAACCAAGTTTAAGTGTAAAAAAAAGGGACATAATGGCTTACTCTATAGGGCACCTTAGGTAATATTTGTTAGTAGGATCTATGGGAGCTTTGAGTAAGTATAATGTGGTCCATGATTAATACCACCACATCTATTATATTACTACTCTTTTCTACATTTTCATCTGAGTCGTCCTATGGAACAATGTAAGCCTCCTTATCATCCCAAATCTCAATCTACTATAAGTGGTAGTCTATCAATCAACACTACCCTTACCCTAGCCTGACACAGTGATAATATGCTTTTATTTCCTCTAAGAACATATCCAAAATGATGCGTGACTTTCTCTAGTAAGTGCCACTCCACATTGTGCCAGCATATTAGTAGCACCATAGCCTTCTAAATAGTAGCTATGGTTTGCACAAATCTACAACATGTATTCATATCTAGTGGCCATAAATTTTCCAAATAATCTAAAAAGATTAAAGCAATGTGTGTGTGTGTGTGTGTGTGTGTGTGTGTGTGTGTAATGCAAGTGAAAAATAACAAACTTAGGTTTACATCAACCCAACAAACTCATCTTGGTAGACTCAAATGTGACTTGTTAGCTACTTATGGACACAAGACTTATTTCACTTGCAAGTAATACAATTATTAATTTTTTCTATTGTAATTTTTTTAAATATTATTTAAAATGAGTTGTGGATGATATATCTAAACCTGACACTCCTATCATTGTTGAATCATGAGGTAAGGGACTCTAAGTGTGGGTATGCCTATGTGAAACCTCTCCTAGCATCAAACCTATAGAAGGTAGCCTCATCAAGGCTTAGTAGCCTCTTCAACTCTATCTATACAAATTTTTAATATTACTATTCTAATAGAGTATTGGGAAAATACTATCAGATCCTCCATAACTAGTAAGTAGTATAAATGAATCTCTAATCTAGAAGTATTTTGAATAAGAAAAGAGTTGAATACAAATAATATTTAGGCATGAACATGTCTTTGAAAGATGATGCCCAATAAATCTAAATAGGACTCTCACTAAAAGTCCATATCAACCACATAAGGGGTAGTAGGTCTAATCCTAAGCCTATCCTTATGTTGTTTGCTCATCCATTATGTTAGTGTGTAATTTCATTCATGGTCTACATCTTCTACGTCTAATGTTTGCAGTAGCAAGCTTGATAATGTCGACCACTACATCAATGTCCAGTCATGTTGAACATTCCATAATAACATGAAACTCTGTTACATAAGTACCCTTAAAACAATCAATAATGGAATATTGTGATATATATGACAGATGGTCAACGTGTTTATGATTCAAGGTAGCTTTAATGTGGGAAAATGATAGATGGTATGCTTGAGGTTTATTGCAAGTATATGTAGTGCTCCCATCTAGATATAGATCCGCACAAAATGATCTACAATTAAAGTTGGAAACCTCATACTTATAAAAACAAATATTGCAAGTTGATTCTAAAACCTTCTAGCTTTATTCTCATACTATTGAATTGTATTTCTTATTTATGAGGCAAGATGTGACTTATTACCACTTTAAGATCATGTGTTGTGTTGCATTGCTTAAAAAATAGTAACACTACATTGTAATAAATGGAACATATCAATGCTTGAATAGGAAATCATCTAGCATGGCAAAGAAATCAATTAAACATTATGATGTGTTGGTCATCATTTTTCCATATTTTTAGCCCTTATCATATGATAGAATCCACCTACTTACATCTTTAATAATCAACCAGTCATAAGACTTATGTTTCACATTCCTTATGTCAATTATATATTTGGATGAAAATGTAAATGTCAACAGTATTTCCTATCCCATCTGTCTTATGACTTTCTTAAAATTCTTCCTAAGGTGTCTTAAGCAAAATCAATGTGCCATCAATGAAAATACATCTCTACATTCATGAATAATTCTAGAATGATGATAAAAACTTCTACAAAGGTCTGCTTAATATAAAACTACATGTAATAACTTTTGTAAATATTGTTAGAATTAGAATCATGACTCATTACACTCAACTCTATGACTACAAATGTTAGTGAAAAAAGACCATTATTTGCATTAACTCCCTCTATACTAAGTAAAGTCCCCCAATATTTCTCTTACAAAATTGTGCCATTAAAACTTAAAACTAACCTATCATAGCTTTAACCCTCAAGCACTTAAAATGATGTATGTTGTTATTTTAAATCCTATAAATGGATCCTCTTATAACACCACAAATTGTATTTATTAATTTATATAACAAGTGGTGTGATTCCTTCTAATTATTGAAGATAGTATTGATGGACTTACATGTTGCATCTAAAGCTTTCCTATAAAAAATTTGTACATTAAATTTGACTTCTATTTAACATATCATTTTCTTAAACTTTAAATCCATCTTAGGAAAGATTATAGGAAGAATAAAATAATAAATAACTTTAAGTATTGTATTGGGTCACTCTCAAAATTCTATGTTCACATGTATTTGGCGAATAGTTATAATTTTTATGCTACTATGAGCCTCTAGCTATTAGTTGCATGTAATTACTAATGACATGGTCAAGATGGGTGATCATGGTTCACACATAATGGATAATCAAGTTTTATTAGAATTAATGATAAGATATTCTACATTATTAACTATACACCAACCATTGATTGCATATTACAAATCGCTTTTACAAAAAAATATATTTTTGACTAATAGATTGAGAATTTTCCCTTCACATGATAAGTTTAAATCAGATGTTAGACCATCAAAGTTAATATTGTCATCCTTCTTTAGTATATGGCATGTAAATGTACTCATTGTTGGATATCATTGCATCCAAAGTATTTTTGTTAGCCATCAAATGCCTCCTAAGTGGATCAAACCCATTATCTTAGTTATGGACATGCCCACTAATATGTCTAACTTCAAGATCAATATGACTAGAACAATCGCTTTTACCACTAACCTATCTCATAGCAATCTCTAGTTAGAGTAACATAAGTGTTATCCCTTATATGATTGACCTCTCTTAAACTACTACAATAAATTGGTTCAACACATGAACATCATGATATATTGAAAAACTAAGTCAATTTTGCCTCAATAAAATTTTGTATCACAAGTTCTAATAGTAAATTTTCTAAAGGAACTTTTAATATAACTTAACTTTGAAAGTTCTTGAGATCTGATGCAAAAAAAAGTTTGTGCTCTCACAAGTGGTGTACTCCAAGGAAGGTCCAACTAAGGACTCAAGCATTATGTGGACATTCACTATACAAAGAACACTTATTACCACCAAAATTTCTAGTGGACTAATCCATTAAAAATAAGTGGAAAAATTATCATTGAATTTTTGGTTGGAAATCTTCTCGACATAAATTATCACTAGAAAATGTCACCATGCAGATCACTTGTCTTCGACAAAAATTTTTTGGCAAAATTAATGCTGAAAATTGATGTTAAAGGGGAGGACATGGACCGATCCGCCTCATTTCCTTCATTTTCTTCTCTTGGTTTTTCTCAAGTAGTAGTGAGCTAGGAGCTAGGGCATATGAAATCTCCATGAGCATAGTGGTATTGAGACACATATGCCAAATACTTTTATTGAGCTTAAGAGAGACATGTAAGTTTGTATATGTGGTGTTTATTTTCGGATGTTGGGTGGACACCATGTAGATCATAAGGGGTACTAATTGAAGTGATCGGGTATGACATTGAGGTATGATGTACTATCTCAGAAGATAGAGGCATCACCCTACAATAAACTTAATCACCTAATAAGGACTCCTAAGGCATGATGGGTCTTCAAATATACCATAGATTTTTTCCCTACTCTACATGGTAAAGTAAAGTAAGGTTTATTTTAAGCCATGTTCTTAAGTTCCCTATGGAGGTAAGCCTCCATAGTTAATTACATCCTAGGAAATAGAATCTCCTAGGAACACTCTTGATTAAAGTAGGCAATCATTGTCTCTAAAGATTTCAAAGTTAAGACTATCAAAGGATTGGTTATTTTTGAAAAATCAAGTGGAGATCAAGTGGAAAGACTTATTTTGAAAGACAAAAGAAAATAAGTAGGGAATGCTCATGATATTAGGAAATCTAGTGAACATTCCAATTTACCCTATGGTTGGGATTTATACATTTGGAAGTGAAGAGATTTATTTGAGTTGAATTCTTAATAGATTGCTAAAGCTTATAATCCATCAACACAAGATTGTGAAAATACCTAAAAGGTGAGGATTTGTGCTTGTAGCCCAAAGGAAACTAGCTACCTAAGATTCTAAATCTAGGGAGCTTTAGCGCAAGCTAAAACGTAACCTAAATCTAAGTGATAGGCCCTCTTTCATTCCTACCTTAAGCCATTTTCTAAAGCATATTTTGATGACCTTTAGTGAATGGCTTATTAGGTATTTTCTCTTATTAATCCTAAATTTGGGTTAACTTTAAATAACCCTATTCAATATGAAAGGCATCATATGTTTAATATAATTGAATTATTATCACATGACATATAACAAGCCATTCCTTTCCATGACATGTAATGCACATGATTTAACACTTAGCAGACCTATACACATAACATGTATTGACGCACTTAAATGATGAATGGATGCATACATTCTTGGAGGAAAAAAAATAAGATTTTCATTCATTAAGCAAGTATACATGCATATGTATAAAAGATATAAACAAGTACATGTCATTATTAACTAGGGAAGTGAGATAATCAAATGACCTCCTTAGGGCTACTTAAAGCCTTATATTTCTGGGATGTCTAGACTATAAACTTATTATCTCAAATACATATTAATGTATTCATGACTATAAAGATGAAAGTCAACCAAGAGGTGACATTTTTTTTTAATTGAATTATTTGTATATATGGATTAAAGCTCTATCCAAATTCTAATGCAAAAATACATATGAATGAAATTAAATAAGTACGTGCCTTTGTTAACTAGGAAAGTGAGGTAATCAAATGACCTCCTTGGGGCTACTTAAAGCCTCATATTTCTGGGATATCCAGACTATACACTTATTAACATTCAATTGTATGTAGATTCATATACATGAAAAATGAAAAGAAACTTTACATCCACATACTACATGTTTTAGTAACATAGATAATTATGAATGCATGTATTTTTTTAATAGAAAAGCGAAAAGGTTTTCATTCTTTAATCACATACACATACACATGTATAAGATATGTAAGAAAGTACGTGTTATTGTTAACCAGGAAGTAAGATAATCAAATGACCTTCTTGGGGCTACTTAAACCCTTGTATTCCCAGGATGTCTAGACTATATACTTGTTATCCAAAATACATGCTAATGTATAGATATTTTTATTAGTTAAATTATTTATACACATGAATTAAAGCTTTATCCGAATTCTAATACCAAAATTTATAAGAATAAAATCAAATGGGTACGTGCCTTTGTTAAATAGGGAAGTGAGATAATCAAATGACCTCCTTAGGGCTACTTAAAGTCTTGTATTCTCATGGATGTCAGACTATATACCCATTAACATTCAAATCTATGTAAATCTATATATGAATTCAAGAAAGAGAGCTTCACTTCCATATACTTAAACTATGAGTTCATGCAAGTCCTATATGTATTCATAACTATCATCACCCCATATATTATTTCAATTTATAAATTTTGAAAAATAGATTTGGATTTATTAATGAGGATAGCCACACATATCATTAAGTTAAGAAAATACATGCAAGCTTACATAAATACAATATATTTGATTCATTTAGATTCGAAAATATGAATGCATGAATTCATATGACATACAACATTCAAAAGTGATTGTAAAGAAATAACTAAATATAAACACATGGTTCATTCAAATACATTAATTTCTAAGGACAATCACATCAAATAAAATTATTTAAAGAAAACCAAAGTTCATTATTTATTTGATTTTGGATTTGAGTTGATTTAAAGTGGAGAGAAATTATTTTATATTTTGATCCCATTCCCATGTTGATAATCTTAATTGGTTTAAGGAAAGATAATTAAATGAATTTTATGAATTAATTATGTTGAAATATTAATTAAATAACTTAATTACTCTTTCCTATGCTTCTTTAATTTGACTAATCATTTAATCATGAGCCACAAATGATATGAACATGTGAGAAAAGTAAAGTTGCAATGCTCCTGAAGGACCTAATGCAATTAGCTCGTAATTAAAGATTAATTAAGTACACTTATGATTTTCCCACACTTATGGGTTAATCATAATTTCCTTAAAAGATCTTTATGTTATTAAACACATAAAGGGGAACCTTTACTCTCACTATTAATTATCTGATGTGATTTGCATTTTAATTTGATCTAATTTAATCATTTGATTAATTAATTAAACACCTAATTAATTACCATCTTAATTAACCCTCTTTTGAAAAGAATAATAAAATGAATTTGGGAAAGAATCAAGGAATTAAGTCCTAAACACTCTCCCTTATCCATTTACTATTAATCAGTGATTAATAAGCTCTAATTAATTAATTTTTGTTATTTGGAATGTTAATTAATCATTAAATTAATTAAAGAGGGTAATTAGGGTTTGAATTATCAATTCCCCAAATTACAAATAAAATTCCAAGAAAAATCATGGGAGGTGAGGTCATCCCACTAAATCAATTCCACAAGTTTGGAATCAATTACCCAAGTAATTAAGGTTTAATTAAGCTAATTAAGTACACATTCAAACCCTAATTAAGCCTTAACTATTATTGAAAATCAAATGAAAATACTTTTAATTAAATCTCCTTCCTTTTACCCTTAAAATGAGTATTTATTTGGAATTTTTGGATTTTTCTATAATTAGTTATGGTTTTTCAAAGTTTTAGTGATTAAAATAGATAATTAAGCCCTAATTAAGCCTAGTCTTGTCGAAGCCATGCGGATCACTGATGTGGTATATTTTTCATGTGGCGCTACTGGATTGGTTACTTAAAATTGTCGACTCAGTGCTGACGTGGCGGTGGAGGATGCATTGTCATCCCCATCGTCCAATCTACGATGGGATGGTGGAGATTAACCTCGCAGTTCTTATGGATTAAATTGAGATTAATTTAATTGGGAGATCATGATCATCCATTCCAATTACACAAAATGGACGGTGAATGATCTATCGTCCCCCAAGCGATGAAAGATGGACACCATCCACCTTCCCCTGCCCAAATCGAGCTCGTCAGAGCTCGAGGAGGCTTGGGATCGAACCCACACCTTCAAGGGAGTGATCTACAGGGATCCTATAGTTGGATTTCCACCACATTCAATTTCCATCGAAAAGGCCTAAAAAAATGGAAAATACTCAATTTTCCAGAAAATACCTCCCCGGAGCTTCGGACTGGTAGTGAATTAACCGAGGTAGATGGCACATTAATTCCTCACTGGTGGCTCTATGGATCAAATGTCACTAGAATCCTCTGGAGTGCTGGAGGTACTCGGTGCTCAAATCGCTCAAGGGAGAGTTTGTTTCAACTCGCCAGAGTTTGGTGAACATGTGGGAAGAGTTAATTTAAATGAGGTTAAGTTTCAATGGAGTAAGATGGAGATGGAGGTTGTCCTATCTTGGGTTGATGTTTTTTGGTAAGGGGAGAGCTTGGGAGGGGAGGGAAACACTCTGGCAGCTTGTTTCAGTGGATTAGGGCTCTTAGGATGCTCAATTTCTCAATTTTGGAATGAATTGAGGGGGGTATACCCCCTCCTCCCTTAGATCGGATGAACATGATCAATTTAGCCTCTAGTGGTCCAACTGCCACAAGTGGTTGTGGGTGGTAGGGAGGTGCTTGGCTGTGAGTGAGGGGGAGTGGTTGCCTTGGCTCGATTTGGATTTCCAAGTGTGCTAATGGGCTTGGAGAGGTTAGCTCACCTCCACTTGGCTCATGGCTGATCCAATCACCTTTGGGTTTGGTGAGCCAATGTCCCTCTTGCTTAGGTGGAGGTTTAAGAGGCCACCATGTGGAGGAGAGTGGGTTTGACCATTCAAATGGGGGTATTTGTACCATTTGGCAAGCTTTACCCATTGGGTTATGGGTCAATTTGGGTCAAGCATGGGTTGGGTTAGATTTGGGCTAACCCAAGGAGATCGAAGGAAGGGCCATGCCATGTTTCATTTGGGTTTGGGTTTGGTTCGGAAGGGTTTGGTTCAATTTGACCTATGTAGGTCAAATTGGGCTAGGTTAGGTCAAGTTTACCAATTGGTCAAATCAAGTCAAACCAAGACTTGTGTCAAGTTATAATGAGTATTTGGAATGTTTTAGTGCAATTGGTTAGGTTTAATTTGGCTTGGATTTGATTTTGACTCATTTGAGTTCAAATGGGTCAAATAGGATAAGTTCACTAATTTGGCCAAATTGGCCAAATTGGCTTTGGCTAGGCATTGGTTTATGTTTGATTGATCAATTAGAGATGATTGTAGCCTTTGGTTTGAATCAATTTAGATTTAGGAATGATTTATGTCAAATTGACTATTTAGGTCAATTTGGGCTAAATGGATCAATTGGGTTTAATTGATCAAATTGGGTTCAATCAAGGCTTTGGTCATGTTCACTAATCAATTTGAAATGAACTTGAGCCATTGGTTGCAATCAATTTGGGTTAGATTTTGATTTGACCCAATTTGATCTTTTAGGTCAAATTGGGTCAACTTGGGTCAAAGGGCCAATTGGGTTTGGTTTGGCTCAATTGATGATCAAGTCATGTTCAAGGATTGATTTTAGGTTAGTGTGGATCATTGGTTTTAATTAATTTGGCTTAGGATGAAATTTGGTTCATTTGGCTCGTGTAGGTTACATGGATGGATTTGGTCAAATGGCTAGGTTGACTTGGTTTGACCCAATTGATGATAATTGATCAATCAAGGATGATCAACAATCATAATAGAGGTTTTGAATGGTTTGGTTCAATCCAATTTGGTTGGATTGATTTGGTTCAAATAGGTCCTTTAGGTCACTTTGGATCAAGTGAGCCTAATGGGTCAAATGAATTGAGGTTGAATTGAGTTTATACATTGATTTTGGATTGGTTTATAACTTTGGTTGCAATTGATTTGGGTTCAAATGGATTTTGGCCCATTTGAGTATTTCAAGTCAAATGGGTTAGGTTTGATTGAATTGATTTTTTTGGTTGATTTGATTGTAGATTTGATTTGGTTTGGAATGATAATTGAAGGATTGATTGATTTATGAGAAAATCAATTGGATTTGATTTGGATTGAAGGAAAAATTGGCTAAGTCCATAGGATTAAATCATAAGTTTGGGTTATGGTGGATTTGATTTTGGTTTGAAGTTTGATACAATTGGGATTCAATTGGATTTGATTGTAATTGATTTGAGGTTGGAATTTGGCTAAGAAGATAGCATAGATTTGTTAGGCTATAGGCTGGGTAGTCTCAGTAGTCCTAAGGCATAGCCTAATCATATGGCTAATCCTTCTAAGTCTCTAAGCTGAGGTTAAGTGTTCATTTAGCCACTAGAAGTGCCTTATAACTAAGGGGCTCTTAGTGTCTAGAAGACCCTTAGATCTATGATTGAGCAGTTGAATCCTCACTCCAAAAGTGAGGTCAACATTATACATTACTTTTAATTTGTAAATTTTATAGTGCTAACTTTCTTTTATAGGTTCAATCCATCAAGACAAGCAATACATAAAATAAGAGAATAATAAGGAGTAAGTTTAATGCTCCATATGTATCATGGAAGAAGGTTGATATAAAGGTGCACGACATGTGATTCAAAGAATTTGAGATATTAACTAAGATCTTTACACTTATTCAAAGAAATAGATTGTGCCCAAGGTCTATTAATTCTCATTAATGTGTTCTATATAACCAAAGAATTTTGGTGGCTATTAGAACATTAAAAGAATTTTAAGTCAAGAGGCACTACCCATTTACATGTTATGTTTATGAATATACATAAGTATGGGTAGAACCATATTTGATTTGGAGAGGAAATGAGGGTTGAGTAGTGTAGATCTTGGTCCTCTCCATATTATGTTCATAAAAAGGAGAAAAATAAATAAAATCAATCATCTGATTATGGGGGAATAAGCAACGCCTTACATATTAGAGGCTTGGTTCCTTATAGTGAGTATAGGAGAACATAGATAAGTCATTGATTACTTATATTAATTAAATTTAAAAACACTATTTATTAACTTCATTAGCATGTTTGTAGAAATAAGTACTTGGAAGGGAGCCAATAAATGGAGAATTATATATTATAGCATATCATCATCAAGTAGGTCATAGAGAGCTTACGTAATAAAATTTTTATTATTGAATTACAATTTTATTGAAAATATATTATTCTTAATAACATCATAATTTTTGTAGGATGAGTACATGAGGCTAAATGAGGTGTATATTCAAAGTTTTAATTGTGCAGGAAGTTCAAGTGGATAGTCAAAGTAGTTTAAATTTGACATATGGTTGTGCAAGAAGTTTAAGTGGATAGTCGAAGCAATTTAAATTTGACATATGGAGAGATGTTATTGTAGGTAAGAAAAAAGAAAGAATATAATACTTAGGTTCATAGGAATTAGCTTATAATGCATGTCATTTTTTCTTTAGACCGAGCACTAATTTAATCAATGAGCTTGTTAGAATGCATATTGCCATAATGGTTGAGGACATGATGGCTCGGATAGCTACTTAGATGGAAGCTCGAATAGTTATCATGGATGAAAAAATAAAGAAGATGCTCTGAGACAAGTGAATGAGAAAAGAAGCAATGGTGGAAGAGAAGGAAGAGGAGGACAATAATGAGAAGATCGACAATAAGTATTTCTCTATTTTATTTCTAGATTTTTTTGTCTATTTTATGTTATTGTTTATGTATAACTTTAGTTATTGAATATTTTTGTGCAATGTTAATATTTTCAAACAATGAAATAAAATGTTTGATTTGAATAATTTTCAGCAGTATTATCTTCTCAGTGTAGTTGTTGTGACCCCGTGACTGCCAATTATGTGCTATTAGCATAAATCTTAAATAGATTTGTGATCTAGTATTATTGCAGATGTAATAATAAATATATATATATATATATATATATATATATATATAGGTTTCAATGGATTTCTCTCGATATGATATGTCACGTGAAATTCCAACATATGGAAATTTCAAACATAAATTTTTAACAATTTTCAAGCGAAAATTTTGCGAGAAATTTCTATAAAACATTATTCAATAGAATTTGCCTCTCTGGCAAATCTTTCAATGCCTATATCTATTAGTTCATCTAAATTAATTTATGATGAAAATTCTATCAAAATTTGTTTTTGATGGCTTTTTCCCTCGTTGGAATGCATTTCCAACCAAGTTTTTTCTAACAAAAATTATTCCCTAAAAAATTCGTCAAAAACCTACATTTTCTATTGAAAGTGGGTGTTTATCAAAAATCATTTGCTTTCCTGTAGTGGCAACTGAAACTTATGCTAGTAGCAGTCTATGTTATGACATAAACCACTACAGTTCTTTTAAAGGCCTCTGACAAAACATATTTTACAACCTCATCATTATTAATAAGCATTATAATGAATCCTTCATCAATAGGAAACATATAATATATCATGGAGGTGGTGCTCGTCCTAGGATCATTATTATGAGCATGAATGACTCTACAATATAGCTAATCGAAATTTGATAGCATAAAAATACAGAGTGGACAACGATGACCTTGAGTGAAGCTTGGGATAAAATCTTCTGCTAATATTAGTCCCCATAAAAAAAAACAATATGGTTGATATTTGTTAACTCATCATGATAATGTAGTACGATAAAAAACAGTGGTCAAACTAATAATTTTTAAAGATATTTACGTAATTTTTTGTCAGCAATTTTAGTGAGAATTAATTTTATCAAGTGTATAAATTGTATAAATCTCTAAAAGATTAATTTTTATGCTCAATTATTTACATTTAAATTGTATACACGTATATCACAAAATGTATACATAAAAACTTATTGTAATAAAGCACAAATTTAAACTTGCTTGTATAATGGTGAAATCTAAAGTGATTCAATTAATAGAATAATAATTTTTTCAAAGTTTAAATCATAAAATTACCATAACATATTTTAATTACAATAAATCAATATTAAATGTCCAGATCAAAAATAGGTCATACAAACTTTTGCAACAATTTTATAATAGCTGAAAATTTATTATCAATAATTAGTATTATAAAAAATCAGGTTTCATACAAATTTCTAATAAAATTTCAAGTTTAAAAAGAAATTTTAATTTGCTATAATTTACAAAAAAAGACAAGACAATTTTTCTAACTTGATAATGCGATGAATTTAAAAGATCCTGACAAATTAACATGAGAAAACAACAGAGCTATAAGAAGTGGTTTAGTTTGAGAAATTGCAAAAAAAAAAAAAAACTATAAAGATGATTTGAAGATGGGTGATCACTTCCATCCATTGGAGTGGCTTAAATATACTAAGTATCACCCATATGAGTCCCAACATCTAGCCGTCTGTTGGGCTAATGGATAATAAATTTTTTTTAATATAGTTGATGTTCTGAGAGCTGACAATCAGCCAAGTCAAAATATTATCAACATTAAGACCATCAACAATCTTCCATGTTCGCATATTATCAACATTCAGACTATTGACAATGTTGATTTCAATTTTTTAAAATATTGATCCATTAAAGTATACTATTATTTTGTTATTTTTAAAAATTTGCCAACAAAAAATTATTGAGTTGTCCTCTAAAAAAATATTGATAATATATATATATATATTTGTATTAATGTCCTCCATTAATATGTTCTGAGGGTCTAATCAACTCTATTACTAATTTATGCTTACGTTTAAGGATTAATACTAAAAGTGTTTTTGATAGAATAATTATTATGTGTGGAGAAATGAAGAAAGGAATGAGAAATTTATTATAGAGGACAAATGAAGAGAAAATTATATTGAAAATTTTGTCTTACTTTCTTCTTCAAAATGAGATGACCTTTTTATACTTGTATGAAGATTATTCAAGATAACTTTCAGACACTAGCATGATCAAGAAAATTATATAATAATTAGTAAATAGGGCTTTCTAAAGTCTAGTACATGCGAATTATAATGCAAAAGACTCTTAAATAAATACATCATTATATTTTTCTTTAGAGATTTCTAATATATAATATTCTATTGTAATTATAAAATTTTGATTTAATTTCTCAAATACTCTCTTTTAAACTAAATTTTCCATTGACTACTCTAAGAAATGTCTTTAGTTTTATGAATCACTCTATAGATAATGGCTTTGCAAAAACTTTAGTTATCACATACTCCACTTGAACTTCTTGATTCTTGATTTGGTCTCTTATATAATGATGAAGAATATGAATATGTTTGTTTCTATCATGATGAATGCTATAGCTTTTATTATTCACATAGATTTTTGTAGCTTCATCTTGAGAATGCCCAATCTTTTTTAGCATCTTCTTTAACCATATTACATGAAGCACACTTGATGATGTTGAAACATATTCAACTTCACAAGTAGAGAGAGCAAAATTGATTAATTTTTTGAACATCATGTGAATGTAGTGTCACACATAAAAAAATTGCTTGTACTTTTTTTCATCATGGTCCCCAGCCCGATTACTATCTAGATGTCATGTTAGTTGAAATTCATTAGAAAGTGAATATAAATGTTCATGAGTTTAAATATCTTTAATATATTAAAGAATCCTTTTGGCTACCCTTAAGTGTGTCTTAGTGGGGTTTTCCATGCAACAACAAATAATTCTAACTCCATATAAAAAGTCTGATCTTATGCATGTTAGATATCTTAGGCTTTCAATTAAACTTTTGAATATAATTGGATCCACTTTCCCTTTTTCTCTATTTAATAGTTTGATATTGCATTCTACCAATGTACTTACTAAATTCCAATTCTCCATATTGAATTTCTTCCGAAAATCCTTTGCATAAGTTTTTTGTTTACCAAATTTACCTTCTTTATTTTATTTCACATCAATTCTAAGAAAAAATGACATGAATCTAAAATATGTCATCTCAAATTCTTTCACCATTTTTGGCTTAAACGTCTTGGACAAAATTAGATTATTGCCTGCAAAAATAAGATAATCTATGTATAAACAAATAAGTAATATATCTTTATTTATATGCTTCTTCATATGGAGGGTGTTCTCAAAAGAGCATTGAATAGAACCTTTTTTGTTCAAGTATGAATCAATTCTTCCATTCCAAACCCTTAGGACTTGCTTTAAGCCACAAAAGGCCTTTCTTAATTTATAAAATTTTGATTTGTGAATCTCTTTGATATATTCAGTGGTTGTTTGACATATACTTATTCTTCAATGAATCTATTTAAATAATTTGATTTTACATTCATGTGATAAATAGACTAATCATTTTGTAGAACAAGAAACATAATTAAGTGAATAGATTCCAGAATAGGGGTAACTACCTCATTATACTTGATGTCTTTCTTCTATTTGTGTCATTTTTCCACTATAGATGCTTTATATTTTTCTACTCCACCTTTTGCATTCTTCTTTATTTTGTATACCATTTTACACCAATAGCTTTATGCCCTTCTGGTAGCATTGTGAGCTCTCAGGTATCATTCTTCACTAAAAATTTAATTTCATCATCCATTATGCATCTCCATCTTTTATCTTTTATGGCTTCTTTAAATTCTAATGGCTCATTATTTGCAAGTAAGCAAACAATGTGAAGCTCATCATTACTTCATAAAGCTCTCTTAAAATTTTGGTCTTTCTTTGAGCTTGAAGATAATCTAAGCTAGATAGTAAGGTACTTGTGCTTGGAGAATGTGATGAAAGATCTTACAAATTTATAAATTATTACTCTTCATTTTGTAGCTCTACAGGTATCGAATCTTACTTTTAAGTAGCTTTATTTTACTAATCTTATGCTTCTTCTTTATTGAACTTTACATCCCTACTAAAATAATTTTTGAAGTATTAGGATAAAAAAAATTATATGATTTAAATTGATACCCAATGAAGATGAGTTTGGAGCTTCTATCATCCTACTTGGTTCTTCTTTATTCATGAATATGTGCATATGCAATGCTCCAAAATACCTTCAAGTAGGAGATTTTTGGCTTCTCCTTGTCCATGCTTCTTGTAGCATCATATCTTGTAGGCTTGATGTTGTACACCGATTGAGAGTATAGATAACACATGCCACTAACTCAACTCAAAACCCCTTAAGCATATTCTTACTTTTAATCATGGTTCATACTATATAAGGAATAGTAAAAAGTTTCCTTTTGCTACACCATATTATTAGGGTTAAAAAGGTGATGTCATTTGATGTCGAATGCTATGCTCTTCACAATTTATTCAAATATTTTGAAATTAAATTTGCCACATTAATCCGATCTAATGGATTTTATTAACTAACTCCTTTTTCACCACACTTGCTTTAAATTTCTGAAACACAATAATATTTTTTTATTTTTCCTTCAAAAAATAAACCCAAGTTGTTTTTAATAACCATCAATAAGAAAATAATGATGCTTACCAAAAGATGTTAGAGCAACAGACTCACATACATCCATGTGTTTTCTCTAAAGCTTGCTTCATTTGAGAAACTCTTTTTAGGTTGCTTTCCCAAAATACAACATTCACAAATTTGATTTGATAATTGAAATTTGATAACCCAAGTATTATTCTTTTTCTTAACATATTATTTAGATCTCTAATAATTTAAATGCTCGAGTCTCATATGAAAAAGGCATGGTATATTTTTCACACATTTCTTTAAGCATTTCATTACACCATTCTTTATAGTAAAAATAAACTATTAATTACTCATTCAAATTATTTTTAATAGTCATCTTTTTATCCTTCATATGAATACCATACCCTTTTTCAAGTAATTTTCCTAAGCTTGAACTATTACTTTTCATGTCGAGGATATATCAAACATCAAAAATAATTGATGACTTTAAACTTTAAAAAGAAAAATAATTTTTTTTCACTAAAATTTTTGAAGAATAAATTTTACACTCTATTGTCTTTATCTCTATGATTATGCCTTTATTAGCATAAATATGATTACTTGCTCTAATTCTATGTACCACTTATTTTGCTTTTCATCTTCTTCTCGCAAAAAAATAATATAGGATCTGCTATCTTTTTCATGGCCAAATTAGCTTTCTCTTGAATATGATAACATTCAAAAGAAAAGTGACCAATTTTCTTGCAAATATAATAACAAATATGAGACTTTATGTATTTTTGACATCTTGGCTTTTCTTTTCTAATCTTCATTTCTTAAGTTTTGACTTTCTTCATTATTTCTTTGATATCCTCCACATCCTCGGCCTCTTCTAAAGTCATGATCACGACCACAAACATGATCTGCTTTGTCTACAAAAGTTACAAGCACTTGAATTATCTTTATTTTAGATCATCCTTTTCACTCTTTAATATGAGTTTTGATTAGAGAGCTTGCTCGATAGTATCCTATTTTTTATTTTTTATTTTTTATTTTGTTCATATGCCATTAAAGAGCTCATAAGTTTATTAACAGTCATGGACTCTAAGCCTTTAGCTTCCTCAATAACTACTACAATATGCTCAAATTTATCACTCACTAAACATAATTTTTTTATTCAATCACTTGAATATCTTCTAGATTTTCTCCATACCTTTGTAGTGATTGACAATGATTAAGACTCTTATGAAATAGTCCTCTTTATTTTTCACTTCCTTCATTTAACAAGCCTCAAACTTAACTCGAAGAGTTTAAAACAAAATCTTCTTCACCTTGTCCATGCCTTTATAGGTGACTTGAAGTGTCTCTCGTGCTTGCTTAGAGGTAGATGCACCAGGCACTTCCTCAAAACATGCCTCATTTTAGGCTTGATAGATGAAGAAGAACACTTTCTTATCCTTCTTTCTATTTTCTTTCAGCAAATCTCTTCGAGTTGTTGATATGATGCTTCATCTTGAGACACAACATAGCCTTTTTCAACTATCTCCTAAATATCTTAGGATCTAAATAATGTCTTCATTTGAGAACGCAAAGTATAATAATTATCCTTCATGAGATTAGGCATTGTATTGCTTTTATCCCTAACAAACCTGGGTGCTCAGATACCACTTTGATAGAAAAAATATCTATGGAGAATAGAACTGGAGAAAGAGAAAATTGTTGTGGAGAACAAAGGAAGAGGAACTTATATTGAAATTTTTTTCTTTCTTTCTTCTTCAAAATAAGAAGGCCTAAGGCCTATTTATTCTTGTACAATGGCCATTACAGAGACTTTTTATACACTAACTTGATCTAGAGATTCTCAAATAGTTTTCAGTAGTTGATTTTTTAATGGTACCCTAATGCCCTTTCCTTTTATCATGTTTTAAAAAACCAGGAGATTAATGCTCAGTTGACCTAGTATCTAGGGAACATGATTTATATTGGATGAGTTAATTCAAAAATCTGCTATAAATAATGAATTACCATGTCGATTTTTCATAAGGACGTTCATATTTTGTATCTTTAACAACAAATCACTTATTAACAAACAGAATAAGGCTATAGACTATTGTATTTATTCAATTTGACCATTCTTATCTTTCTTTTAAGCTTTGCTTTTTTAGTGTGATGGATTTCTACAAGTTGGCGACCATTCACATTTATTCTCCTTCACACATATCCTACAAAACTCTTCCATAAAGACATCATCATCATCGTCTTCATGGTCCTCCAATCTCCAGTGCCCATCTTCACCCTGAACCATCCCCTTATTCTTCTCTACCCACCATGAAGTCGGAATCATGTACTCGTCCTTCACAACATCCATATACTTATTAATAGGGTTGTAAATGAACTAGTGCACTCGTTGAACTACTCGAACTCGGCTTGATTAATGCTCGTTCATGTTTGTTCACATTAATAAACAAATAAGCTTGAACAGTTTTTAAAAACTCGGATGTTAAATGAACTGAACATGAATATGATCTTGCTCACTTGTTTATGTTTATGAACATACTCGTTTATTGTTCAACAAGTAATTTATTAAGTAATTGATATTAAGTTTGATAATAATTCATATATTTATCTTCAAAATATGAGTAAATATAACTTATAAATTTTTAATTATATATTTAATAAAAATATTATAATTTACTAAATTTATTAGTATAATTTATAAAAAATATATGATACATTTTATTAAATATTTATAAAATATAATTGATACTATATTTTATAAATTATAAGATAAATACACAAAAAATAAAAGAAACTCATATTAATTATTTAAATACTTAATTAAAGTTAACAAATTATTTTATTTTATTTATAAATGATGAAATGGGTGACTTAAAACTTAAGCTATATGCCTCTATCGCCCGTCGGTTCATCCAAATTCGAAGCGAAGTGCTTAACTGTTTAAGCCCTGGCACCGATTATCGAGGCTGACATTTGCATTTCGCATTTCACAAACGCTGCCCTTACACCTAAGCTCTATCAGTTTGTCCCTTGAAGTGAAGCGTCGAAGCCTTAACTTGTCTTCGGCATCGACTTCTGCAGGCATTCACTCATCTTCTGTTTGACTTCCGCCGGCATTCTCTCATCTTCTTATCAATTTTAGTCGATTCACAAGATAAATCGGAGGAAATAGTGGCTTGAACCGATCGTTCTCTCTTCCTCTTCGACTTCCTGCCTCTCTTTTTCAGCTTCTCTCTTTTTCCTCTTTGACTTACCAGTTGGTTGTTGTCTCTCTCTCAGGTTCTAAATTTTTGGTCATCTTAGGTATGACATTGAATAAATTATTTTGTGCTGGCTGCTAAGATTGATAATGAAGTTATATCGCTTGTCTACTTGTGTGCCAATGCTCTATCACCTGTCTACTTGTGTGCTAATGCTCCCACTTGTTGATATGCTTGTGTGTTGATAATGAAGTTCTTATGCATTGATCGATTCTAGGCTTAGGAGGGTTCTTAAGTCATGGTTCTTCATCCTCAGTTTCTTGATCAATCATATTCTTGTGTGCTGACAATGTTATGATTTGGAGATCTTTAAATATCCATCGAGAACTCTATCATAATAGTCATTTCTATAATAAATAACTTGCTATATGAGGGGTTTCATTTTTAACTACTATTTCACTTTCTTTTTTTTGATTTTATGAGTGTGATTCCCAATTAGCTTCATAGCCTTTCTTTTATAATGCACCAAGGAATATTAGTAATACCAACTTGATTCTATGCTAGTGTCACAATGTTAAGATGTAAGCCTTGGTTCTGCATCCTCAGTTTCTTTGATTTTGATTCATTATTTTGTTGTCTATTGGTAGTTGTTCTCATGTGTTTGTTAACTCAAATATTAATGGATATTTTGTGTTTGACTTATGTCCAAATTAATTTATTTGGGGATTTCAATTTTAGTTATTTGTTATAGTAAAAGAGTTGTGGAGACATTGATGGAAGTGATATTGCTCTTGGAAGGATCAATTGTGGATTAAATTTCCTCTTGAATTTGAGATTATTTATTAAAATTTGATGATCTGTGATCCCTCTCATTTTGTGGATGTGTGCTTTAAAGAACTACACTATAAGCAACAACTTGCAATAATAATGTTATAGCATTTATAGTCTATGTGAAGAATAAAGGAACTGTGATCCCTCCCATTTTATTAAATTTAATGTCTATCTTTCATTAGAAGGCCACTGGCAAGTGGCAACCTAAAAGATAGTTTTTTTTAAAGGCAATGATTATATCTTTTTTTGCTTCATTTAGTGCAACTTAGTTGATGTGAGCTCTATTCGGTCTTTGATATTATTCTAGATTGGTTTATTCTAATTAATATATATATATATATATATATATATATATATATATATATATATATATATATATATATATATATATATGTATATCAA